>JAOPJJ010000122.1:5667435-5687825 GCA_027122795.1 Enchelyopus cimbrius
ACACTTGTGAAACAAGCGGGTTTTTTTTCCCCCCCCCCCCCCCCCCCACATACACCACACACCATTAAGCACACACACACACACACAGTTTATTCTCTTTTCCTTCTTGATACCAGTGCATGGATAATAAGTTCCCATGCACTAACAATAGCAGGACAACATTTGTGGGTCTATTTAAAGAAAATCCTGTAACACATGTAACATATATGCAGAGAAAAAACATGCATGGTATGTGCATGCAACATGACTGAAACCAAATAGATATCAAATAGATATATTTCTTACCTTGTGTTAACACGGTGGCGTTTTTGTCATCGCTGTACACACCGCATGCCAGGGTCAAGGAGAGCAGAGTGGTGGAAAGCAGACTCAGCATTTTCTTTTTCTTTTATTTCAACTCAAAGGGGGCCCCTTGATTTCAAATAAAGTACAAAATAACCCTAACGTAAAGTGTTAAGAATTTATTCGAATTGCTTTGCTGGTGCAATTTCAAAGTTTTTGTATTAAAACTTGTTTTTGTTCTTCTTTTTCTTCTCTCTGTCACGCTGTCCCTCTGTCTGGTGCAGCAGCCAGCTTAAGTGCTACTGGAAAGTTAGGGCTCATCAGAGGTCCAGAAAGTGGCTTTTATTGAAGCCTGGCCTGATTTAGACCACTCCCCCTACCCCTGGCACATCACCCTGTTTCCCCCACTCTAGTACCCGTTCCCCACCAGAAACGTAACAGACCACAATGCCACTCTATAGAACTGATGTTAAGACAGCCCCAACAGTTAAATGGGGCGGCAGCACATTAGATATGCTGATTGGTTGTCAGGGCGACCCCTGTGCATCTATCCCTGCCCAACACAAATGCACAAACCCACACACACACATGCACACACACACACACACACACACACAGATCCAAATCATTTGTGGTTTTTTTTGTCTTGCCTTTACATCCCATTACATTTAACGTTAGCTTCAGCGCAAGAACTCTAAAGATACTAGCTTTCAGTTCCAAAAGCAACCCAGCATCCAGTCCAAATAAGTCATGTCAAGAGGGTTATTTTAGTGCGTTTAAATCCATTATCTAGTACCAGCCTCTGTGGTCTTTTGGGTTTATTTAGACAGAGGAGAAGCGCCCGCGGACGCTGGTAGGTGGCACTTGGTGACTGTGTGGTCTGGCCTAAACGTTTTCTCAGATGCTCTGGCTGGCCTTGAAATATGGGATGACTGGGAGAAAGTGGATTCAGGCACAGTGCGAATGCTCTGCTGGCCTCAGAGCTGTTGCAGCTGGAGGTGTACACCATCTCCTCCATCCCCCCAAACACCCCACACCCCTTTTCTGGCATGTGCTCTCTCTCTCTCTCTCTCTCTCTCTCTCTCTCTCTCTCTCGCTCTCGCTCTCTCTCTCTATCTCTCTCTCCTTGCTTCACACCCCTCTGCATTTTGTCTTGTCAGGATTTCTCTCCTAAGCCCAAGAGAGGAGATATGTCTGCGTGAAATGACATAGAAGACCTTCCAGTTTAGTTTGATCTCAGATCCAATCCTTCCCTGACCAAATCCTATCCACCCCACTATTTGCATTGCCTTTGTCTAGAGGTCTGCACTGATTCCATTACTCTTCAGCTGTGGGCCCAACACCCAGGTGGATGAAACTAAACATGTATGATCACAGACTCAGTGTCCAGATGCTTAACATAAGCTCAAGACATCTGTGATGACCCAATCCAGGAGCAGATGTCATGTCTGTTCAGAATATCAGCTTCAACACAGTTACCATCACAGTACTCCCTCTGTCAAAGGATTTGGAGCCATTCCCTTTCTGCAAAACAAACAGGCGAAAACATTACACCATGGTTGTTTAAGTGTCTATAATTGAGAATAACTGTGATGCAAGTCCTGCTTTGTAACAAACAATAAGGACAGTGTGCCTATTCACCGCTCAGTGCTGCTCAGTATACTTGTTGATCAAATAATGGGTTGCAGCAGCAAGCTCAGGCAGACAGGATGTATGGGGGGATGAAAGTACTGAGCGCCTGCGACATACACAGACCTTAATGTGGCTTTTATAAGTCATCCTTCAAAGCCATATGTTGAAAGTGTAAATATTATAAACATAATCATATAAGATAGAAAGGATGTTCATACATTGGGCCTGTATGCAGACAATTGTTTTTTTTATTTTTGCAAAAGAGGTAAAAAAGAGAACAGAGAACTAGAGGTATTTTAAAGTAAAAAGAAAGAAAGAAATTGTTTTCTTAATTGCACAGTTTAACACGAGGTCTATAGAAATTCTTTGGATATGGCACCAACACTTCATATTAGGCATAGAAGCATATTACACTTTTTTAAAGGAGTCATCGGTAAGTGGAAAAAATAGCAAAGTAAATGGCAGAAAAAACTGAAATGTAGAAATATATCATGGTTCTGCCAAAACAACGTAATAATGGTGCTGCGCCACCATGCTCTTCTCCAGCTGCACCATGTAACATTTCACAACAGGGCTGTCACCGGGCGGTCATTAGTTGATGTCCTCTTTTTTCCTTATGAAATGGTTCAGTTGGTTGGAACACATGTGTTATTGAAGCAATGCTTCAAAAGCCAACACTACAATCTCATGAGTCACAAGAGCAATCACAAGAGTATTACATCTAATAACATACAAAGTGTCCAATTTCCGTCTGTATGAAAATTCAATTGTGGTGACACATTGAATTGTCTATAGGAAGCTATTAGTGCATGCAAAGGGATGGCCAATGTGCGATCGCTGAGATGAACCTGGCTGGCTGAGAAGCCTGATGGCCTGGGGGGGGGTTCTGTGTACGGTTGGACGCTACGGTAACGTCTACCAGACGGAAGCAACTTCCACAGTCCTTAGCTTCAAGGGCTGTAGTCAATTGCGGTTTTCTGTGCTTTCCTGAAGGCATCATGTGCGGGAGATACTTTGCATGATGGAGGGGAAGTGGCAGCCAACGAGCAGTTCGGCTCACCACCTTCTGCAGAGCCTTGCCCTCAGCAGCAGGGCTGGTGCGGTACCAGTCAGCAATGCAACCACAGGAGGAGTCTCTCGATGGTGCAGCTATAAAGGTGAGTGAGAGCTTTGACGGACATCGACAACTTCTTTTGTCTCCTCAGGAAGAATAGACACTTTTGGGCAGCTTTTACTGCAGAGTCTAATTGCCTGGGCAAGGGGAGGTCAATGTTAATGAAACACAAAACAGAACTAGAAGTAGGAGACTGGCCACTTCTGCACATTTATGCGAACGCCGCAATCTTAAAGGTGTCGTTCACCGATAAACTGTTTTTACTTGCTCCTTTTGAGATATGATAGATCACTCCTACTTGCATATGCATGCTGCACGTGGAAATCATGCATTCACCAATGTAAGAAAATAGGGGGATAAACGTGCGGATCAGAAAAGCCCTACAAACTGACGGAGGTTTGTGAATTAGTATTCATGGCCTCGCCTACCATGCTTGCAACCGCTAACATCACTGTGACGGACAGTGCTGTTAGCCAATCAGGCAAGTCATTTAAATGTAATGATTCTTCATGAGTGAGCCGAAAACGTGTCGTTCTTCCCCTCCACCAAACTAGAACAGCCTGAAACAGACGCACCAGAGCATGTTATTCACCAAAGCCGGCTCAGAGGGCATTCATTAATACATTAATATACATTAATATTCATGAATTGATGAAAAAAATTGGATTGACACCTTTAAGTCCACAACATATTCTTTGTTTGCATACATTCAAAGATAGTTGTTTGTTGCCAGGGTACTAATCTCCTCTCTGTAGGCTCCTAGTGGTTGGATGAGCTCCAGAATGGTGGTGTCATCTGCAAAAGCAAGGTTTAGATTGGAACTGTGCATGGCCACATAGTCATGTGCGAACAGGACATACTGGGCGGGAAGCAGTAGCTCAGGGGGTAGAGTGGTGGTTCGGGGCTCTGGTCAGTGAAGAGGAGGTGGCGCTAGCAACCTGGGGTCTGCTGGGGCACAATTGTGTAGTAGTTGGCTGAACTGTAGTCTATGAACAACATCCTCATTTAAATGTTTCTCACTCACCTTCTTCAGGTAAGTGAGGCTGGTGTTCACTATCATGATGGTGGCATCTTTAAATCATCTCAGCGCCAACCCCTTATCCGAGGTCGGATCCTGGGGGCAGCAGCTCTAGCAGGGGACTCCAGAATTCTTCGGGCCACAGCTCTGATGGGGAGGGATATTTTTCTTCGCAATGGGGACAATGGTGTATTCTTTGAAGCATATTCAGAGCAGATACATTAACACAGTCCACAATATATTTTATGTGGAAAAGAAAACAGTTTGTGAAAGTTTGGCAGAGGTAAAGAGGCTAACACTCACACACACAAACACATAAATATACACGGCGCGCACACACACACATACACATACACACACACACATAGATGAGAACCCATGCACATACACACATGAACATTTTGATGAGCACACACTCAAACACACTTTTTACAGTTTTCAGTGGAATTTGATTCATCGTGATTTAACGACAATCTGCCCTGGTTTGTTTATACTCCATGTTTTAACAACTGTTCTTTATTCAACCTTGAGACAATCAAAGTAACCCACAGCATTTTTCCTTACAAATATTTTACCTAAAATATGGTGCATTGTTAATGTAATTGTTGAATCAGTAAAGCACTGATTCACAAACATTGAGATATAAATGTATGTATATAGAATCAATGTTTGTATGATTTCTATGCTTTATCACAACTTTGGGGCTGAAAGTAACTGGAGGTTATCTTATGATCGATTAGTGCAAACCAACAAACCAACATGGAATAGTATAAAGTATTCACCAGTATAAAGTATGCTTCCGCCTAACACCAGTAAAACTGTGGTGTCGATATATGCATCAGTGCGTGTGTACATGCGTGCAAGCATGTGTGAGTGTGTTTGCAGAAAGCCAAAGAGTTTATATGTCTATTGGAGAGCTTAAGGGATTAAGGATTCAGGGTTCCACCCAAAACAGGGAGAGCATTTATGAGTCTGCTGATTTAGAGTCAAGTCACACAGTAACATGAGCGCATGTTCAGCTGTCTCTCTGTAGGCCGAGCAGGTTCCTGTTTTGGCAGTGTGGGACTGTCCACGATAACCCACAGTTCTTCTCTGGACTGGATCCCGGCTCCATTAAGGTGTCCTGTGAATACAACATTAACGACATGCAGTCTCCTGATTGGTCCCTCTGGAATCCATTGTGTGAACGTCCTCGAAAGAAAAAAGAGAACAAACGCTGACCAAGAATGGTTTTACACATTTGTGTTCCCTTAACCCCCAAGCTGACATGTGTTTTTAATCATTTGTGCTGATGCTTAATGTGATTTGGGAGTTTGGGAAGTCGCTGGCAGTACCTGAAGGCATTGTGTCATTGTGCCTTTCTTTTAACATGACTAGAGTAGTTTTAGACCTGATGAATACAATGAATACATGAGTGGAATACTCTAGAAACACACCTGATATATATATATATAAAAAAAACAATATATATATATATATATATATATATATTCAGTCACAGCCCTCTTCCATAGTGATGAATCAAAATTCAAAACAAATTGTTTGGCCATCTCATAGTGGAAATGCTCTGACGTACTTTGATTGGCGTTGGCTCAGTTGGCCTTCTCTTGGCAGGTAAGGCTTTTGTGTGTGTGTGTGTGTGTGTGTGTGCGTGCGTGCATGTGTGTGACTGTGCCATATGCCTGCCATGTCTGTCCATTGTCCGAGGTGGCATAAAAGGGGGACCATTGGCACACATCACATGATTAACATTACTGGTGTCTGTCAGATTGAAAGATCTAATCGATCTGATTTTTAAAACACAATGAAGAGGATTTGGGGGATTGTTGTGGTGATCATAAATCGCATCGCATATGGCCTTTTCTCATCAATCTTATGTCAACCCTTCTCTATCTCAACCTCCCACATGTTTATTCTATCTGCTAGAGAGCGCCTGCCGGTTATGGTACCAGAATATGTGCATTGCTCCACTCCGACCACAGCTGTGGTTCTGGCATGGCAGGATGGGACTCTCCCAGCATCCCTGTGCCATAACTGTTGTATAACATCCCAGCTAGGGAGTTCCAAAAGTTAATATAAAATATAACAGCCCACATCAGTAAGTCATCCAATCAGCAGCCTTGGTTAACTATGGCATACTGGTCTGTTTGGCAGATTACTTTTCTTTTACGGCCTTAATTAACATTTTGGCCACAATTTAAAATAATAAAATGAAACAATAAATGTAGTAGCCATGGAAACACGTCATACTTTGTTATCAGACAACAGACAGCTACTCTGCGAGGTACCAGATTATTGATGAAACAGATTTCCTGTATTGGAAAAGTCCAGAACTTTTCTGTAAAACCTCACTTCAATCATGACACTGGCAGTCTCTGTGATACAATGTTCTGGAACACACATTAGCACGGACACAAGCAGTTTAGTGAATATGGGACAATCACATTACCGAGCTAACCTTAGCAGGCGTGATTATATGGAACTGAATGTGCATACAGTATATAGGTCAGTGACTCATGTGGTGACTCAAAGGCTGACCAATTACTGTGAGTAAGCTAACGTTAACATGTACATTTACTTTGAGTCATAGGACTGATTCAGGAACTTACTCCCACATCATTTCCAGGCACTGTTATATTTCACAGAGGGAACGATGAGGGAGTGGGTGGGCTGTGTTATTTGCTCAACAGGCCAGTAATGCTGTCTGAAAATTAAAACAATCATCAAGCACTTTCACTGTTGATCTGATTAAAAGCCTGAAGAATTAACGAGTTGTAAATAAAGCACCCTTATTTGGTACATACCACTGACGTGACATACAAATATGACGTGTTTATGTCTGTGTGTGTATGTGTGTGTGTGTGTGTGTGTGTCTGTGCGTGCGTGCCTGTGTGTGTGTGTGTGTGTGTGTGTGTGTGTGTTTTTATGTCTTGTTTGTCCGTGTGTTACATGTTGAGCAGGGCTTTCATTATTACCAAATAATTGGCACCCCTCATTGACTGTGTCTGGCAAGCATTCATCATTCTACTCAGTCAGTAGTCTTTAAATTCTGTTTTGGATTATAATTCCTGGTATACAATTCATATCAGTTTCAGGCGAAGAGAGATACATCACGTAATGTAAATTCTCTTTCACATTCTGCTGCTTTGACAAAATAAAGGCTCATCCGTTTTGTATACATTATGGTAGAAATGATGGCACTGCTTTAAGTAAGGTAGAGGCATGTAGTCATGAAGGGCAATGTAATCTACCTAGTTTGTAGCTGTTGAATATTCAGGGATGATTTAAGCAGTCATAAAGAAGTTACAAAATCAACTTTTTCTTTATGGAAGAAGTTAACAAACACTTTATTTGCAAACACTCTGGTCAAGGGGACGATGAAGTGGGCCAGCCTCTTGCCTTGAGAACAACAGGGAAACAAGGCCAAACCAGCGTGCTATGGTCCCATCCACCAATCATACATCTGCATTTACTTTTATCTTTGAAACGCAAGATGGTCTGAGTTCCCCTGGAACCTGGCTGTTATATTTCTTGTTAAAAACTGAGGCGGAGTCCTCTTCAGACACTTTGATTGCATGTGTTTGGCTAAATGACATCATTCGCAGAAATTGAATGAATTTTATAAAGTAAAATCAGCTGGTGGAGATCAATGCCTTCATATCCACTCCCCCTTTGTTTCTTGCAGTCCTAGTCATGTGAGGTTAAAGGGAAGAGAGGATACATGAGGGGAAATCATTCATTGACTCTGTCTCCACTTGAGCCTTTTGGTCGTATGGGCAGGGGATGGAGCGCTAGACAATTTAAAACGTGTTTAATATATTTAATTGACTTTTCTTTTGGACATGGCATTATATCAATGCTGTTATTAACTTCTTTCTGTGAACAAGAAAGAGACAAAGCTAGTTCATAACATGCCCCTCCTCTCTTTTTGAATCACACTTTCTCTCATTATTTGTTTTATAGAAAAACACTGGAGTCGTTCCCGGCAGTTAAAGGGGTACACCTTCCAAGGCAGGAGGTTTCCAGCAAACACATGGTCCATAGCAGCTCCAGCTCAACAATCCAAGGTCAAACATAATGGTTCAGGGTTGATGTCTAACAGAATCTCTTGTTTACAATACCCAACATGATGGACCTACAGCATGGCATGGCCCAGCCAAACTATAAAGTTACTGTAAGATAAACAATTTGGAAGCATAACGTTCAGCACAAAGACTTTTCAACTTTTTTACAAGGCAAGTTGAAATCCCATGAAAAGAAACACAGAATTGTTAGATTTTTGTTCACTATACATTGCTTGTTTATTCAGCTGCATCTAAAACTGGTATACTTGTATGTACTGTATATAATACAATAAATCACAGCCTATTTATCTTGGTTTCTTTGTGTGCTGTAGCTCTGTCAACACAAGCTCAGTTCCTTCATTCAGTCCGAGGGCAGATGATCGGGTTGGGTAAAGATTTTATTGCCTGCCCTCTACAACTTTAAATCACAAGCATAGGTGAAGACCACCCTTTAAACTTAGATGGATTAAGTGACAGTGTGATGGTACAGTGCACAGCTGTTGCCATTTTTCCTCATGTCCCCAGGTCTCCTGGCAACAGTAGAAACACTGCCCTAATGTCTACAGGAGAGTCTTAGCCATCTTTTGGTTTTCTTTGGTTGTAGAAGAACCATAGCACGGCTGAAAGGTCTAGTATTTGGATGTGAGGTCAAGTATTTGGATGTGATATCCTGAGAACAATGGGGTCTTAACATGTATTCATAAATTAAGGAGGGTGGACACTATAGGTAACAGCTGGCGAAGAACCAGAAAAACTTTATTATTGCTCCTCTTTTACAACATGCAGGTTTATTGTTCATACCTTCCTTCAGATTTTTTGTCTTTACAGTTAACATACAGTTCACCCTTTGTTCTTATAACGTCTTCAGTATCCCAGACTCTTTCTCATTCAAATATTGTTGATATAAAGCACTGTTTCTTATATATATAAGGCAAGACTACCTGCTGAACACAATATCAATACCATGTTTTATAAAAGTACACAGAGTCCAAAGTACATCAGTTTCTCCACGGCCTCTATCTTGTCACTAAACCTGTGTGCACATAGTGTTCCATTGTATTGCTAGCGCTGTCTGCTTTAAATAAGCTCAAACTATCTGGTTCCCTTGTGCAACAGGGATGTGCGGCTTGCTTGCCTATAGCAAACTATGTCCCTGTTTCCAGCAAACATGGGGGTCGCCGCTAAAAAAGAAATGGTTCCACATGTTTTTTAACAGAGAAAGACAGAGAGAGAGAGAGAGAGAGAGAGAGAGAGATGTAGAGAGTGAGAGGGCAGGGGGGCTAGCCAAAATTAAGGCTGTGAGAAAATCTGGATGTGAATATGGAAAAGATCATGCTAAATTTCTTGTACAGTTGAGCAGACACAGCCGCTACAGTGGATGCACTTTGTCACAGTCAATTGACAACAGAGACAACCTTGAAGACTTTGATCTTTGATCCGTTTCATGACACTATATTTTGTGTATGCCTTTGAAAGGAGTAGGAAAGAAATCATCAAAATTGGTGTCATTATCGTCTGAGCTTTCAAAGTTTTAAGCACATGCATCCCCCTTGACTAAAATATGTCCGAGCTGATCATTAGCCAATTCACACTTAGATGAGGCTTCCTCATCTACTCAATGTTATCACAACCGGAAGCTGTCCATTTGATGAACACAACGATGACCTGAACATGGGGGAGACGTTTGGATCAGAAACAGTGTTGACCCTCACTTCTTCGTGCTGTCATGAAGCGTCAGGTTGACTGCTGTGTGTTCTTACACAGCCATCTGAGGGCACGTCAAATCCCTCACAGGGCGTGGAGCTTGCCAAAAATATCAACAAAAAGTACATTCTCTGAGATGTTCTCAGAGAATCTGTCAGAAGAATCGTACACACTGAAACTCAACAGCTTTATTCACTAATCGAAAAAATATTACTGTGCTTTGGTTATTGTTTGATGCAAATGTAGTGTCTGGTAATACACTGTGTTTTGTAAGTATATGCTAAATGTCTGCCAATACTTGGTTAAAGTGCAAGCTATGGTTCTTTTAAAAGCTATGCTTGCACTTTAGAATGCAGTGCAAATATTGCAGTGCAAATAATGCATTCTAAAGCCTTAATATGACTGAAATCCATGATCAATTCAGGTAGTTATTTACAATAATTTTTTTACCAGCCTTTAATGATAATTAAGAGAATGGATGGTCAGGCATATATATACATTCTTCACTTGGATAACCTCACAAAAAAGACCAAACTAACGCTTTGTAATGTGTGTGTTTATAAAGCATTTGTTAACAGAGAGTAAATCCTTAACTTATGATTCTAAGCACAG
Source organism: Enchelyopus cimbrius (assembly GCA_027122795.1). Lineage (NCBI taxonomy): Eukaryota > Metazoa > Chordata > Actinopteri > Gadiformes > Gaidropsaridae > Enchelyopus > Enchelyopus cimbrius. Next base: position 5,677,862 of record JAOPJJ010000122.1, read on the forward strand.
TTCACATTGCTTGGTTATTATTTAAACATAGTATACACCACCATTGTGTTCTCTCAGAACATCCAAAGAGCATCAAAAGCACGACAAACAGTTCAAACCTATATGTTGATATACACGTATCTACAAATGTTGACAGAAACATTGACATTCAAGGTATCTGTGGTTTGCAGAAACGTAAAACTAGCTACCTTTCCTTCTGGTGACTGGACTTGGTGTACTGAAACAAAACCTGTTTCAATTAAGCGCTGTTTAGTTTGTGTGTATTATTGCGTAAGACAGGAGTCAAAGTAGACAAATCTTGAGGATGTAACCACTGCAATTGCCGCATCCTTTCTATTTTTTAGTGGGGTTCAAATATAATCACAGACTCGTTGCCTCTACTCTACGTCGACTGATCAGGCTTACTGTTGTCTGTAGTCAATCACAAACAGTGAGTCCGTTTTTCTCGAAACGATTGAGTTGATAATCCATGGAGAATTCTCCGGCTTCTTGGGCTTCAAGCCTTCACATCCTTGTCCCTCAGTAGCAGTGGCGTCTACTCTGCCATTAAACCTTTAACTGCCGGACCACTCGTACTCTAAGTTAAAGTAAACTTATGGGGTGTGACTGGAACCTATCTGGATGCAACATTACACGGGGAATGGATCGTTTGAAGACTGACCTGCATGGCATAAGGTCCATTCTCTCGCCTTTGTAGGTGGATTCATATTCTATGTGTTTCTATGTGTTTAATGTTCAACGTGATATTGATTGCATATTTCAGAGTGCATGTCTGGACATCTAATGCCTTAATCGTAATTGAGTATCTTGGATAGTTGACCCATTTATATGCAGCTGTGTGTATGCATGTATGTGTGTGTGTATGTGTGTGTGTATGTAGTAGTGGTAGCGTTTGTATGTCTACTCGTGGATTGGTGGTCTTGTAGAAAACCTAGGGGAGTTGGAGTTCCGCTCTGCGTTGTGCATTTTGACTTCCCAGACCTCGGCTATGGATACTGATCTGCTTCAAACAAGACAACACTGTTCCATTGTTCAAAACATGTGGTTCCACTTAGGTGAAGGGGCCTTTCTATGCATTCAAGACTTTTTTTGTTTGTTTGCCCTGTTAAGGTTACTATCATGTTGTATAAGGGTGAGCATCTGTCGGGTTAATTTTATAATGGATTGGTCTACAGTTGATACATGTTTACAATTACACAATTCTACTATAAAAGTTCCAAACTGTTTTGCGCAACAGACTAGACGACAATACATTCCATTCTCACCATTGCTGTGTATCACAAGGCAAGTGTATGATCCAATCCTCCTCAATGACATTCACCTGAGTAGTGAAACCAACAATAATTTGTGATTGTCAAATACTTACTCTTATACTTACAGTCCTTATGCAGCTTTCCCACAGAAATTCCCCGCCGAACGGTACAAAGAAGTCTGCGATATTTATAGGGAGACATTTTTTTTGTTATTGTAATTTGATGGACAGAAAATAAATATGATTAAAAGGCCTTGATCGACCCTTCCAAACCATGTTGTTTGTTCTACATAGAGAGAGATGGAGAGAGAACTTTGTAAGAAGAAGACAGTGTAAGAAGACACTGGCTACTTTTATTGCTGGCTTAAACTACAGTTCCCAAGGGCCATGGATGTCAAGATGTGACCCTCAAGACATGAGCTGCATTGTATGTGTCGTGACTGAAGGTCAAAGCACCAAATTCCTGTCTCATCACTCACACCTTATGCCCGTACAGTAGGAGCCCCCATGTCAAATGAAAAGCACACACGTTGATTCACAATGAAAGTGTTGGGACACTGTATTACATTTATTTCTTTTTATGGTGGGAAAAGGATTGTTTAAATGTCTCCGTACCACCATTGTCACTACTAACATATCATTCTACTGTACAACAAAAAAAAAAGTCAGCATGCCGTCAAGACCACCTGCTTATAGCACATCTTGTCTGCTAATGATCAGTTTCACTGCGTTCTAATTATATACATCACAGTGTTTCATTCTGTGGCAGTATTTCTAAACAGTTAACACACATCCAAACAAATATAATCACATGCAGACACAGGCTTGATGTTGAATATGACAGCTTCAGAGAATAGATCCATTTAGCCAGAAGGTGATTGAAAATATAGAAACTAAATATATATAAGACCAAGCACATCCCATATCACAGGTATCATTTCAAAAGATTTACAGGAACACATTTAAAGCACAAGTTACACATTTAGATGACAATTTTATTTCAATTTTACTTCTGAAATAGGTAGAAAAGATAACCCATAAATCAAAATACATATAATGAGAAACCCTGAAAAGAGGACAGAAAAGCAATACATATCCCTGCTTGGTAAAAGCTAGACTAGGTACCTGTTGAATATATCAGCTAGAGGAACATACTGTATATGCCACTAGGCTCCAACATATGACAAAACATAACAGGCTGCCAATACACAAAACCTTTTCCTGATTCATTCTATTTTATTTATGTAAAACTATGTATACAATATGAATGTATACTGACTGTATTTCCCAACGATGGCAACACAAAACAAATAAGGAGCCTGAAGGCAGAGCTTGCTTAGTTCTCCTTCTCATCAAAACATGCAGACTTCTTAACGGATCGCACCCATTGCAGGAGAGGATTTGAACCCTGCAATGACCTAATTCAACTGATCAGCTGCCATTGTTTCATCTATTTTAGACTTCATGTGAGATGAAGACTTCCTAGGATAGATGGTGTCTTTCAAAGCAACCATTCTTACTGTAGTGTTTATGTTGTTGTTGTTGTTGTTAAGCAATTTTCAGTGTGAGAATGAAGTATTCTCTACCGTTGGATGATGATTCCTATTGGTTGCTGAACAACTAGAGAAGTAGTATATTCTGCGTTGGAGAATATATTAAACTTCCTAGAATCCCCTCTTCCTCCACATTTCTGCCAAGCCGTTTTCCAATTTCCTTCCCAAAATCTCTCTAGAAACGAACGCCAACTGTTTGCATGGCAATTTCAAATATGCAGGTTGGTGTAAAGTTCTGCGCATATGGAACTTTGGTCTATGTGGCAAAACATGATTTATTTTTCATATACTTTGCATTTCCAATCCCTCTGAAAAGTAACACAATGAACAGAGGATTGGTTACAAAAGAAATATAGGCATCTGTCCTTAATAGTATACCACTCAGCAATAGAAAAATAGGGTTTTTGAGCAATTTAACAAACATTATCCCTGTAGCACATTTCTTTTCAGGCTAAAGCACATCATCTGCAATAAACGCAAGTTATACAGAGAAACCTGGTGGGTGGACAGATGCAAGGCCTCTGCAGTGAAACCATACTCTAAGAGACACAGAGGCTTGAAACATGTTTTCACACCATCTCAGAACACACCCTTTCAAGTCTAACTCCAACTAATAAATGATTATGCTTTCCTATTTAGCCAGATTACCGGTAATACTAGATTCCCCTCAACAATCTGTTTTCACTGATACTCCACCCAAATGTATGACTCCACCTAACACACACACACACACGCAACTAGGCACACACACACGCACACACACACACACACACACACACACACATATATACACAGACGTTGCACACAATGAAAAAAGATATTCCAGTGACGTCAGCATGGTCTGTCGGGATGTGGCCCTATAGTTTCAGCTGTCTCGCTGGTTTTGTCAGCCAAATTCTTATAAAGAAAAATTGGAAGAGAATTGAGGAACATCTGGACTATACTGCCCCTAAACGCGATGTTCTCATTTATTCTATGGACTTTTCTAACTCTATCGTTGCTGTGCAATGTTTAAGTGACTTTGGAATAATAATTTCAACCTCCAGGGTATTTTCTATGCTGGCAGAATATAATGTAAGTTTAATTGTTACAGAGAGCAGTAGTGTTTGATGTTGACATGAATTCAAGTGAAATTCGTTCTGGAACAAATGAACACCAGCCTTGGAAGTGTGCGTTAGTATGGCTGTTCACATAAAAAAACTAAACACAAGGTTGCCCTGAGGAGGTGATTTGGTCATCATAATTGTGGACAAGCATCAAAACAAATGCACAGAGTAAATCAATGAAAACTGCCTGTGAGTCTCCTGTGCATTCAGTAACTTTCCGCCAGGCACATGTGAAAATGATACCAGACTCTTGTCTTCCAAGACTTCATGTTCTTTTCAATTCTCCCTGACTCTCCAGCATTTGAGGCTAAGATCATGAGAAAAGAAAATTGGAGGTTAGCTCAACTCACAGGAAAACTCATGATTTTGGATCCATCCAAATCTAACATGAATTGAAGCTAGCAGGTCATAGTGCACTAGAAGAAAGACAAACGACGGACGATTTCAAAGTAGTACAGAGAGAGAGAGAGCGCTTGCACATCAGTCCCCATTAATTCACGGACAGGGGCCCTGGAAAAGGGCAAAGGGCTGACAAGACCTGTTCCTCAACGTGACAAGGAAAACCACAGGGAGCCGTAACAGTTTACGGCCATGTTACGGCCAAAAGACATTGTTCTGTGGTTGGCTGCCTTTTCAGTGACTACCCAAGGGTCTCCTTCCACACTATTGAGAATCTCCTCCATATATTTGGAGGAGTCCAAGTGCCAGGAATGAATGGCTAATTCAGTTAATTCTCCATCGATATCCCATGAGTGCCAATCTAAGATGTTTCATTATAACAAAGTAGAACAATATGTGGAAATATGGATTGAGTTGAACTGATGTTGTTAGCCACCTAACATTTGTATCCACACACTTAGGATAAGCACAGCACATATTAAGATGTCTCCAAATGTCTATCTAATAACAAACACTGTGCCAAAAGCCAACCTAGTAAGCCAATGAACATGTCTTACCATATGCTAGTACTGGAAACTGCAAACCCTTCCCCTAGGCCTTGTACCACACAGTGTTCAGGAATGCTTGAGAGCACTTAATTGTCCACTGACACTGCTGGTTCAATCCCAGACTCGCTGGTCTGCTGCCATCAGGACGCCAGACCCATGTTGGCTGGTCCACAGAGGCCATCATCATTCTGGACTAATTCAGTGCAGAACTCTTCACTGCTACTGGGAACCATTGCCAGTGTGCAGATAGATAACAGGCTATTCCATTCCGGACGCTGTGTGGTGTTGAAATACATCCACCAGATATATATTCTCAGGTTGCTGTATTTCTAGGAGTGACGAGTGATAGCTTGAGATGTACAAACATACAGCATGGTTTGAGGACTTTGTGGATGGGAGGGATTTTTTCACATGCCAAACCAGAATGGGCAGCTCGTTGCCCCGCACATTCTCTCTCTGGATTGAAGAGATCATCTTCATCCCCTACCCCTGGAATATATTGTTACCATCTTCGCTACACACATGGCCCTCTCCTTGAAAAAAAAGTCAATTCAAATGTAGTACTAGTTTACTATTTAATTTGCAGACTGATGTCAGAGCCATGTACAAATAGCTTACCATCAGAAAAAACGGTTAACCTCTTAAATTTGCCTGCATTGGACAAGAGAAATAGTTCTACTTAGACTACTTTATCACTTTATATAGCTTATCCTGAGCTAGGGAATACGGAGGAAGAGTTGAAAAGTTGATTTTTCTAGCAGTATTTTCAAAATGTGGCCTTGGTACACATCTGTAAATCAGGTTAGGTAACAGGGGCAATGGGAAACTCTAGGGGCATGGTTCAAAATCACTCAATGAATACACCCATTCTTAGCTGAGGGTCAAAGGTCAAATACAAAACATTATAAGCTTCCTTCCGGGCAGTGGCACAAGGAGCTTGACACTAAAATTGCAATAAATTCTCTAGGTGATGACAGCCAAACTGCTCCCGATAAATGTTGGACTGTGGAACTTTTTGCAACACTAAAGACTTCACTTTTAGCTCATTTCAGCTGTGCTTTAGTGATCAAAACACCAATGGGTGTCTCCAGTAGAAGTGGACACTCCTTGTCAACCCATTTTGGTACCACAAAACTGAAAGACTAAAGGTCAACAGGAAAGGTCATCATCAGTCAGGAGTGGGAACAATGTGGGAGACATGGTAAATATTGAGTGTTAAGGAGTGGTCATTTTGAAATTTGGAGTTTGGAGAAGAAACATTCCACTGACTTTGTTTTAGTTCGAAATAATATAAGGAATGGGTTGAGTGAGTGACCTTGAGTTATGAAAAAAAACTGGGCAGGTCATCTTCTTTGTCCGGCTGTATACTGCCAAACATGACGGATGAGAGGTTGATAGAATTGGGAGTGCAGAGATGACTTTTGTACAAACAATTCAGGAAGGGGTCAAACTCACTTCATCCAGCTGTGCAAACCTAACGTTTTAGTGGGGGCCGCAAAATCAACAATATGGGGAGGGGGGGGCAGTGATTCTTTGTCTGCGCGAGATCTAAAGGGATGTAGGGTGTCGCCAATGTAATTTGAGTGTATGCCTGTGAAACCCCTTTAAACAAACTGAATAAATACACATTGCAGGTCAATGTGCAGAAAAAGCAACACAGTTTACCATTTTAAGGCGACATTTCCTATGCAGTGCTTTTCTCGACCATTATTTACCTATTGAGTTTATAGTGGGGCACATGCAGCTGTGCAAATTGAGCGGCATTGCTTCAGCGTGTTGACACACTTTTCCTTCCCTGCCTGGCGCTGGTGACCATAGGCCTGATATCACCATGCTTGGCCCCCGGGAGGTATTGAGCCGTGATTGGCCGCTCAGACCCTCCTCAGCGTATCATCATCCATCAGCCCGACTCCAGGTGGCCCGTTTCTTTGTACCCTTATTAGACTCGGCGGGCCCGACCCGCTGATGGATGTTACCGAGGGGATACTGTTCATCACACTGGGGGGGACGCGGTAATGGGCCGGGGACCTCCACCCCTCCCCCCCCTCTCCCATGATAAAGAGCGGGGACAGAAGCGTAGAGATAGGGGAGAGGGTAGGGGAGGGGAAGGTTAAAGAACACACTCTATCGGAAGTAATGGATCGGGGCTGACGCCTTTCGATTGAGTGTTGTGGGTGTCGGCCTCCATTTCTCAGAAGGAACGTACGCTCTGCATGCTTTGGATTATTTCACATGGATACATTATTGATCAGCAGGAACAGGCATCTGTTGATTGATTGATTGATTTTATTTCTGGATCAATACTATTAAACAAAACTGTTATCCAAAGGATGACATGCAAAGTACAAAACTCATTTCCTGCATGGTCCTTCATTGTTGCGTAATGCGTTTATATTTTCCCCGACCATATACTGTTCCAATTTACAGTCCTCTTATGTACAACATACAACACAAACAAAAAGTATGTAATATATGTGTAGTGCTTAATGTTGCAGTTCAATTAAAATATTTGGTTCATGGATCCCTGTAAATGATAGACTGGATATAACATATTAGTTAGTTAGTTGGTTGTCAGATAAAGCAAGCACAATAAATCCCCTTTGAGTCTGCTCACTGCCATTTTGTACGGTTTATTTCATTTTATGAATCGATACATTGAATTGAATCGCATAGAACTCAATATAAAAATACTTGCCTTCAATGCGGAACCTTAATGTACATGTATTGGGATTAATGGTATTGTTCGTTGTACGCTGAAAACACAGAAAATAAAATGCTTTTTTACATTTCAGCAAGCAAACAGCGGCTTTCAAAATAAAGTTACGCTTAGTTAAATTCATGAGCTGTGTAATGTTTTAAACAGCAGATGGCACCATTGCTCTCCCCCTGTGTACTTTGTTCCATTGCGCTGCGGAAAAAAAATATCCATAGACATTTTCATTAGCAGAACAGCTTGGAGGGAAGGGCCCAGGATCAGGCTAGCGGTATGCTTCCTCTACAGTACTCTATGTGCTAGCGTGCCTCCCCACCCTTGACTCAATTGACCTTTTTCTTTCTTTAATTGTACAGCGTGGACATGGACAACACCATGCATCCACGTCATAAAGGTATCCATAGCAGAGATTGGAAATAGACCGCGTTTCATTTAACACAGCATAGCCATTTTGTTTTGTACATCAAATTCGCAGCGCCGAGGTGAGCAGATGATATCAATAAAAGCGCAGTTTACCAGCTGGGGAAATGATCCATAAAACACGATTTGACATCTATTCACTGGCTCTGTACTACGGGGCAGACATTGCAGATGGAAACGCATGAGAAAGGCGCCTGTACTGACAGACCGTATCCGATTTTGAAGCTACATCCGAGGTCCTGGATGTATTTTGGATGTAACATAGCACACTTTTGGTTTCTAACAGTGTTCATGTCAAACATCCACGGGATGTGTATATCTGTGCTTTCAAACAATAAGGCAAACTGGCCCACAGTTGAGATGATTGTGAAAGGTAAGAAGTTGAACAAAGCGGTGATGTGAATGGTAGTTGTGGAGAGCATAGGCTCCAGGCAGGAAGCCACCAAGGTTTGGTTTTTCGGAGCAGTGGAGTGAAGCTGCCAGACGGGGGAAAGAAGGAGGAGGCTGTGGGCGGCTTGTTGTCTCAGAAACATCTGAAGTAATACCAACCTGTCACCCCTTAAAAAACATTCCCCTGGCAAGGAAACGTCTAGATTAGGACAATCCATTAAACCTTTAGCCGCGAGCAGAACACCCATAGGTGCTGCTTCTTCATCCCCTTACAGGGCATGGGCATAGGGCATGATGTTTTGGGGTTAGGGGGTATGTGCCTCCAGGTTTCGGTTATAATGGTTTGATGATACAAGTGGGTAGTGGTAGTGTTTTTATATTTTGCATTCTTTTACATTTAGGGTGTTTAGCAGACACTTTTATCCAAAGCCACTTACATTTTGTCCAAGGGCACAGAAACCATGCATCATATCACCATAGATCAGCTAGAATGAAGAAGAATATAAACAAGTTTCAAGCACTCATCTCTGCTATTTAGCAAGGATACCTTTGATATACAAGTGCTCCGAAAGAATACTATGCAGGGTCGACATCGAGGTGGCGTATGAACATTCATTTGTGAAGAAACGCTGGTTTTCTGAATATATCCATATCAATCATAAGGAGACGTGCTGCAAAACAGACTGCTGTTTTTGTTTAAAATAAATAAATAAAAGATGTGTTCATTTTCTCCAGCCAAGCCCATTCCATATGATTACTATAATACCCGATTTGCATATCTATGGCAGCGGACCAAATCAGTCCCCAGCTGAAGGGAAACTCCAATGCATTTGTCTCATCTTCAGTCACAGAGCCAATCGTGTGGCCTCAAACACAGCCTGTTTCAGCCAAACGATGTTTCATCCCCATCCGCCACTTCTGCCTCCTGCTCCATGCAGTTGAATTCGGGTTTTGACCGGGTGCCAGGATCTGAGCAGGGATAGATGTGTTGGGGGTGGGGGGGGGGAGGGTACTTTTCAAGCCAAAAGACAAAAGGGACAATGATTTGTGCACCCGGGGGGGGGGGGGGGGGGGGGGCACATGCTGTTTCAAACTGATCCGGTTGGAGATTTTCTCTTGCATAACATAGCATCCACCACCACAACCACCACCACCACCACCTCAGCCGCCACAACCACTGCAGCCCCCACAACCACCACCACCACCACCACCACCACCACCACTGCAGCCCCCACAACCACCACCGCCATGGATCGATGTGCGGACCGCCGGAACGCTCTGGCCCGGTCGATGATGGCTTGTGTTGTTTCAGCCCCCTCAGCAGGGGGGCGTGGGCCCGGCCCTCACGCAGGAGATGAGATGAGGGGAGGCGTGGAGCGCCTGTGTGTTCGCGAGAGCGGGGAGTCAGAGGTGAACCCGAGGCCACGCTAGCTTCAGACGTGACACGCACGCGGTTAGCCTGCGTACTTAGACAGTGCTCGCACGCTGCCCCGACAGACACCGACAAACCGCTACAGACACCTTCAAGCTACAGACACCTAGAAACACCGACGGACACAGACTAGAACCTACACGCACCCTCA
>JAOPJJ010000122.1:5705936-5720503 GCA_027122795.1 Enchelyopus cimbrius
AATGGTTGTTGGATGGTAATAATTCTGTTCCATGAATTGTTCACAGGCAAGTTTGTATTATAGATGGTAAACAAAATGATGTTATTGTAAGATAAACTTTAACGTACGGCATTTCCATTTTTGAAAATGTCCACATATAAGATAGAAAACGTTTCTTCCAAATATGCTCATACAAATTTTTTTTTACTGATGTTTACAGTATACTGCGCCAAAGACTGAAGAACATCAATCTACACCAATCAATATTTTTTACATTGGTTATGTACACTACCATTTTGATTAGCAAAACATGAGTTTAGTTACATAAACTGTGAGTGGACCTTACCAAGCTACCCCATCCCATCGGTGAAATTCTGTAACAGTGTCATTATAATTTCCATTACAATATTCATATGATAGTTCATCTCAGAATATGATCATGTATAAATAGATACATGTTTGATTGTTTCAGGTTGGGATTTTACTTCTAGTTCATATCTTATAGGGCCAAAATATTGTATTGTCTGGGTTGCAAATTGTGAATATAAAATAAATACAAAAAGGTACAATGTGGATTAAGTTTCATTAGTCAACTGATAATGTACATGACATCTAAAATGTCTTTATTTATCTCTAATGATTCAGTAACTGTTGAGACAGGTTCACATAGTATAATTTGACATCATTTGAAAGCTTCGATGAATTAGCTGACATCTATATTCCAGACAATACCATTCCCTCCAACCATTAGCTTTCTGTACTTTAGGTTTGTACATTTATCTTGTATTGGTTAATATGTTACGTTAAGTTATTTAGTTACCTCAATTTACTTTAGCTCATTTATTTGCTCTGTTCTTGTCAAATTATTTTACAACAAAATAATGTCCAAGTGAAATAATACAAACAAAAAAATATGCTTTTTACAATTTGCATCATAGCAACACAAATGCATACTATATGTTTAGTTATATGAGTAGTTGCATGTTTTGTCACTGCTTTGATTTGTGTGGTTTTGAGGACAGGCTATGAAAAAAGCATGAAAAAAAGGTGTCCAAAATACATTTAAGGGTATCTATATGACAATCCTGAGCTTTTCAAATTGAACATAGATAGTTTTATTGAAACAAGAAATGGCATTGAAGAGACAAATCAGACTAGAGAAAACAAACTGTTTCAAAATATTCCAGACAAAGCCTTATCATACCAGTTAGCTAGTTATAAATTAAAGAACATGGACTCCCATCCTGATTTGACAAACACATTTCAACAAGAGACAATGAGCCTGGGCGTCTTCAATGTATGGTTTGCACTGTTCTGACAAATCAATCAGTGAGTGAAAAATGTACATACTAATAAGTCCCAAAATAAAAGCCATTGCTCTTAAGGGGATAGATTTTTTCTTCTTTCTTCCCATCATAATATACAGTTACAATTTATAATTTATGAATCATGCAATTCCTTAGTGTTTTACATATAATACAAGAGCATTTCAATTGTTTCGATTTGATGTTGCGATGTCAGTGGTGTCGTCATGATAAAAGGATGGCTTGAAGTATATTTTACAAAGTAAATACATTTTTCATATATTTCACAACACAGTGGATATGAATGTGTGATGGTTTTTAGCATAGTTCAAGAATTAAGAGTATGTCCAATGAAGCATAATTGAAATTTTGTATTTGTTCAAACCGCTGTACAATAGCTTACATGGCAGCGTTTCTAAACATTAGTTGATTATGACATAGTTTAATTTAAAAAAAACTAAAAACATCAAAAGACAGGTGAAACAGGGACAGGTTTAAATAATTGTATAAAAAAATCCCCACACAAACAGCAAACCACTACCACTGAACACGCATTGTTGAAAAAAATTATTGTAAATCAATTTCTTTGTACAGGTTGCACAGTTCATATTGAAACACTGGGTGGGATGCACCAGTATAGCAAGTGGGGCGTATGAGGGCAGAGGAATGTGGTAAGGAGCTGGATGGGGCTTGGGGTTACTCTTCCTCTGTGCATCCGAGTATCTCTGCACGCATCGTGATTCGACCATACCATGACCATGGAACGATCCGGAGAAGGCGGGCATAGATGGGTGGGTCTATCACATTTTTTCTGTGCGTGTCGTTGTCAAAGTTTCCTTGAAAAACCTACAGACAAAAATAAACAGAAAGGAAATGGTTCATGAACAATCACTTCAGGTAGTTACAAACAAACTACAAGAGGCAACAAGCAAGATGGCGCTTCCCCAAGAAGTGCACTGACTGACTGACTATTATTTTCCAATATCCAGAGCTTTGCAGTCAAACACATCTTAAAAGTAATAGTATGTAGACTTTGGACAATAATCTGTTTACACATATTTACAATTGTTTTCATCATATGATGATGAGTGGAGAATAGTTTGTCGGGCACATTGGTAATGCAAATTGGCGTTTATTTTTCAAAACGCAAAAGAGTTACTTATTTCAGTAAAGCTGCCGTCAAATTACTTACTCTCTACTGGCAATTATCTTACCAACTATTTAATTAAATGTAATATTACCCAATGGCGAGTATAACTGAGAAAAGTCTAATTAAATCTCATGTTGTTTACATTGTGTTGCAAACTGCATATTTTATGACATTGCCAAGCCAAACTGCTCGGGCTGACCCCAAGTGCCTGACAACCTCCTCTGGTAAATTATACATGAAAACAACCACCAGACTTCGGTGGTCAATCTTGGAAATAAAATGAAATTGCATTTGAGAATTGCATTTGCCTCATTGGTAAATAATGTTGCAGCCTTCTGCTGCTAGAATTGACCTTGATCATAGGTAATGGGAGAGATGCCATAGAATCAAATGATGTCTACAAAGATGTAGGCCTATGCATAAGGCTCACCATATGCAGGACTCTGTCTCGCAAGGTTCCCCAGGCTAAATTTCCACCCAAATGCCCAAACTGTCCATCACTGAGTGCTATAATAACATGACTGAAATTATTGGACTCGGCACTCCATTACATAAAAGTTAGCAATGCATTGCAATGCATTCCTGGCAATGCATTGCCAGGAATTAAATAAGTGTGGAGAAACACTGAGCAACCAAATGATATAGCTTAGACCCATATTTTCCACCAGTATGTTGAAATCTTCAGGGGCCTTCAGGCCCATGTATAGAATACTCTGCTGCTTGAAACCCTTTGGGGACCATGTATGGGATGATCAGTTGCTTAGGGGCGTAACATAGGGAGGGGATGCATAGATGGTTTGGAAACAGGATGAGGTAACGACATGATTTATGAATGTATAGAATATAAAAGGCACCATTGGACAAGAACATCCAGTTATTTTGCAAATCAACTCAGGCTTTGTGGTTGTTTGTTGGTTCTCAAGTGATAATAAAGTCTATCATTCAAACCTTTGGCTTTCTCGACCTCTCTTTGTATTTTAAGGTGTTGTATTTTATCTACGACACCCTTTGTTATTTCAATGGCCAAGTAGCTCACGTCCGGCAGAGGAGCAGGTGGTTTCCGGTTCAACTTTGACATCAACCAAATATTGAAGAGAAGTCATGGTACTTTTTTACCACTCCATGCTCAGCCACTTGCATGCAACTATATACAATATACAAGTAACTTCACAAATGTCTGTGCCTGTTTAATTAAATTAAGGATGCATATCATTGTTTCATGTCTTTTCATCTTTCATGTCTTTTCATGAACCGGTAGTAAATAAGACAACTGTTACGCTCCTCTAGCTGTAGGTTGTTTTCCCTTGCTTCTCTTTCTTTGTCATCTATTTTTGAGGACTACAACAATGGCTGTTGGAGTCCAGCTGATTTATCTAAGACTGACCAGCTGTCAGCTGAAAACCTATTGTGTCCACCTGTGCACTCTCTGATTGCTCCCTAATAAACATACTGGCTCTGACATGCACGGAGGTGCCCTCTGTTAGCAGGATAGCTTCGCTATTTATTGGTGGTCCAAGCCTGCTTGGTGTTTATTTCCTTTCAGATGCTGGTAAGTGTTATGGTCCCTGTTTTTTCATGCCGCTTTCTTCCCCTGTTATTATGTTAAATTAGGGAGCCAGGCTTATCTTTTGTATTCTATTTTCAGGCATTGGCACGATTATTTGGTTTCAAGGGCAAGCCTGGTTTGTTTATTGTTTTGGCTGTAGCTCACTCTGAAGTTAAAGCTTCCTTTAATTTTTCTCTTAATGATCTGGTTGTACAAAAACATATTTTTACTTTACTGAATAACTGCTTTGATTGAATTAACTTTCTGTCACCCTCCCTACCCTCTCGACTGCAGTGTTGTGACAACTACAATTCCCCCCCCCCTTGAACACCTATTGTGATCTTATAAAATAATAACATAACATTTCAGATGTGTTTCATGTTTTTAACAGCACGTGGGTGAAATGTAGGTCATAATTGATTTTGGTCAAGGTTTTCATCTCTACATTGCAGTACTCTTTGGAAAGCCTTGATCATGGAAGCATTGACCCATTGGTCACTGGTCACTGTTCCATTCGAAGTTTTCCTTAAACCTTTGACACAATCGATCACATGCCCACTTTGACCAGGAATAAGGTCTTAACCCTTTATGTTCCAAAAGTCATACAACATGGTTTGAGTCTTCTATCCTGACTGGTGAAGTAGAGAAAGTGATGCACTGCGCTTTGATTTAATCTCCCATTGACGGCTGTAAGTCCTTGTATCATTCAGTCAGATATCTATCCATGACCTACACTCGTTTTGTCTAATGCATTGCCAGGACCATATAACTCATGTTTGAGTCTCTTTGACCGGTTGCCACTTTGATGATTGATTTTTGAAAATTCTTTAAATAATTTTATATTTCTTTTTCAGGCTGGACATGGGCCTCCTGCTCTGACAACTAAGATGATCTTTTATCCCTCAGTGAGACCGTGCCCAGCCGCTAATCCTATGGCAGGGCTCTGCTGCGGTCGATTCAATGGTCCAGGCTTGAATCGAAAAAAAGGATTCCTCTACAGTCCGGCGGAGATCTGAAGGTCATCAAGGATTGGATGGAAATATATGGCTGCTGATTATCAGGGTGGGTGGGTGGGTAGGTAGGTAGGAAATGATCCTGAGTGCCATGTGATTGGTGTTTGCCTCAGGAAATCGTAGGGTTAAAACATATAAATAATAATACACCAAGTATAACTGATTGTTTTTGTTCATACTCGTGGTCAGTCCGGCAATCCCTGCTATTTGACACAACATGCACAACGTTTCTCCCACAGCCAGAGACATCTGCATGTGTATGAAATCAGTGCATCAAAAAGCTCTTCACCTCCCACTCCTGTTCCATTGCTCTCCGGGTCTTTTTATGCAGACTCGGAATGCTTATTACAGTGTAGAGACGCATTATAACATCAAATATTTACTGTGATAAATGTGAGAGTGAACACCCCTTTTACTGCTGTGGATGCAGGCTTGTGCTTTTTCTGCTCTTATGAACACATGAATTGTTGATCGGTCTGTGATTTAAATTTTTTTCTGATGGGACTTGGTCGACGTTTTTAATTGTAAGATCTTCGTAATATGTGATACAACCCCTGCGTTCCAGACAAAGGTCGACATATACACAGTTCATAATGATCTTTCATAATGGATTTAGAAAATGATTAATTCATGAAATATATGGCCAGTAAAAAGAAAATGTATATAACTTTCCCTCCATTTTGAGCTTGACAATTCAGCCGTATTTATTCCTGAAAGCTGATGTGTGTATTATGGGATGTTTTGGTTTCATCGTTTACAATGACCTCTCCACTCTCCATATGATTCAAACAACCGAAAGCTCATGTCACTGGCGATGAACAACGTGATTTTTACCACGATTTGTTGTGCCGACTCTGTAAGACAGCATACAGCACACAATGGAGCCACTGTGTAAAAGGAAGGGCAGGCAGACCATAAAAAGCACAGGCTGATTGAAATATGACAAGAATCTCTCCCTCCACTACTGTCTGGGGACCTTCACTCTTGGCAGCTATCTGTTCACAATAAACCATCTGGAACAGGAGATGAGAAGTTGCTTCTGCCCACAAAACAAAACAAAGCATTACAAATAATTTGTGGGTATGTGAGGGGATGGCGAAAGGTAGTGAGTATCATCACTACTTGCTCATGTCATCCGAACATAAGTAACAACAGTAATGCTGGACAAGAGTGAGGAACAGTCAAGGAAATGTGATGACTGAATTTTTGCCCCCTGACTATTAAAGGCTGAATGGCAATATTGCGTTTTGAATGTCAAAATCAATATTATATCACTGTTACTACCAAAAGAAGACTTCTCAATTACATGACATCAATGTAATGGGTAAATTATTCTTCTGAGTAGACATCTGGATGAACGGTGTAGGTCTCTCATTTCGCTTGCGTTGCCTAAAGCAGTCGCCTTGGGTAACATGCACCTCTCCAAAAATGGAATTCCAGTACGACAGCCTACTCTGTCAGTCCTTCTACATTTTCTAGTTCATTTATGATCAGTTGAGGATGTTCGCATATATGGTCATTTGTATCATAGATACTCTTTACAATACATATAGATAATCAGATATCCCTTGGATAAGTGAATCCTGAAAAGGATTCACAGGTTTCAACACAGCTACACATTGTGTTGGCAGATGCCACAGGTATGGGTCAGTCGTGGGTCTTCATGCAGAGGTATAATTGAACCATTTACACCCTCTCTTGGTACTCCTTGTGGAGTTTACTCCCTGAGTCATCGGACGGTTGCTTGTGCTCCAGTAAACTCCACGACCGAGAGCTGACGGGCCTGTTTTCTCAGCCACAGCTGCAATCTACGAACTGAGAACCAAGTGAGCACTCAGCCTGACGACCAGGGGGCTCTTGAATCGGTTGGCAAACATTGATTTTTCAGACCGGAAGAGTCAAGGGCAGCCATTACTAAGGGATGCACTAGGAGCAGGGACGGGGGAGGGAAGGAAGCGGCGACGCACCGCTGGCCATACACTCCATTATTTAATCCTGAGGCGGAGGCCAAGAGGGCACTTCTTCCCTATCTATCTAGCCTCTGCCCTCGCTGTTCCGGGACTAGACCAAGTCATACAAGGCAATCTCGGCTTCGACCTCTCCCCTGAGCGAAGTCATCCGTGGTGCGTCGGCCAGGGAGGAGATCAAATCGGTTTTTTTCCCGAATCCCCCAACCTTAATTCAAACTCTTGAAAGTCTGCTTTTTTTCAGGCGAACTGACGTTGCTGTTTACTGAAGTTGTAACAAACATCTTTTACCAGCTAATCGTAACTCTGATTTTATTTACCTCGCACTTGGTCTCTTTTGACCTTTTGAACCTGGTGAGAATTGCCACTTCTAATGGCTAATTAACCTCTTGACACCCGGCTAGAGCCCCATTAAACATGAATCAATGACTTTTCGCTTGATTTCCCTAAGTGTACGTTGATATCCCCAAACCACGAAAGGTATGCAACTATCGACTGCAAGCTACCAAGGCATAGAATATTTGATCACATATCAAATCTCATATTATACACATTTAATGTCAAGGGAAACCTAAACAAAAGCCCTTCAGATATGCATTTTGATATTTTGGGAGAAAAACTATTGGGGCACTTTGCAGCATTACACTGCACTTCAGGTTATACAATTCATCTAGGAATTGTCATTATTTGGCTCCACTGGGGCATAACTAAACTGACCTCCGAACCTCTGCTGTTGTGATCCCTGCATAAGTGAGTCTATGCAACAGATCGTAGCCTTAAATCACTACTACACAGTAGTAGTGATTTACTGCACAGGTGTGAGTACTCCGTCCACATGAACAAAACATATAACACCATATATATTCTGATTTGTGAAACTGCTATTCCATGTTATTATTGTTATTTTTATATGCAAGGACATCTGGTTTTCACCAAAGCACCTCTCTCAATCTAAATCCTACAGCCGGACGCTTCCTCCACACAGGAAGGAAGAAGCTGAGGAGGGTGTGTGTGTGGGGGAGGGGGGCACATAATGCCCATGTGTACCTAGACACATACACACACATACACACACTCGTGTAAACAACCCACAAACACAACTTCACATCCTACATGCACATACCACAACAAACAAACACATGCACACATCCGCCCACCTACCCGTTGCACACACATGCACACACATCTGCTACGCACAACACACATACAAGCATGCATCTACCCACCCACGCACGCACACACACACACACACACACCGAGGCAAGCCAAGCCAACACACAGTGCCTTGGGAGTCCAACAGCCAAACGTGTCCTCCAGCACTAATGTTTGGGCCGTCTGAGGATGGGAACACGCCTTGAAGCCTCACATATATCTTAACAGCCCCCCTCGGCCCAGTCTGAGGCAGCACTGACTGGCACCTTCAAACAACATGCTAATCATGCCCTCTGGTCCTGACTGGGCTTTGAAATCTGGGATAATGTTTTTCAGTTCCTCAAATGATATTCCTGACGGTGACACTTACTGACGGTTTACTTGGCAGCGCTGGTGCTACCAAGTAAGTGAAAAATATCTCTAGGAGCTAACAAGGTATTTCTGCATATTTAAATTATTCATCAATAATCCTCAACACCACAATAGTTAATTCATTTAAATATATTTAATTGAATGCACTGATAACTGTACCAACAAAGAAATGGGAAAAAAGGTAAATTAATCAGAAAAAGAGGCACATACTGGGTGTACTAACCAGCGATTGTACTGAGGACGAAAAAAAACGTCCACAACATATAATTCTCAAACAAATGCTCCCAATTATATTTTGAGTTTGCACAGGTAAACTTTCGGGAGCACATGCGACCAAAACGGTCCTAATTTCAAGCCCTGGTTCCATTTGAGTGATCGGATGAGACGAAGTTGCTTCAAATAAAAAACGTATAAATGTAATTGTTGATACAAAGAGAAAGGAAATATGAGTAACGGTTGAATGTTTCAAATCACTTGTTCTTTCAATTCATCTCTTTCTCAAATGTTTGCTACATCTTTCCTATCCTAAATTATAATTAAATTGGGTTATGAGACTGAAAATGATACTGATTAAGCTGAGGATTATCTGGGGTAAAATGAAAAACTTAATGATGAGTTCATGATGCAAGAATATTTCAGGTACATGAAGATAACTGGTGTTTTATCAGCATTTGAGGGTAAAGAGGGGATATGGGTGCAGTAAAGTGAAAATCATCCATGTCATTAAAGTAATTAAAATAAGGAGCATCATCCATGAAAAGCTAATCAAACCAACAATACGCGCTGTTCTTTTTTTCTTCAATAAATAGTATTCATCAAATACAAAACACAAAATAAAGAAAGAGCCAGCAACTGCTTATTTGGATACTCTCAAGTCAAAGTCAAAGACATTCAAAAGAACAATCCTACTAAACAAATGGGAGAGCTCTGCTGCAGACAGTAGATAAATAGAGGCGAAGAGAACATCAAAAATGGCGTGTTGTACAGACTATCCAAAATGCATTTTGTTGTGATTTTGGGATCTGTACTGCTCAACACTCCAACGAGTGGTGCCAATCTTTGAGACTTGTGACAAAATCAGTAGCATTGTTGCTTTAAAGGATAGTTGAGGTTTGCATGCGCCTTACCTTATCCTTTCCCTGCTTTTCATCTTGGTATACAGTCCACCGCTCTCCGTCGTTGCTGTAGGCAACCTTGTACGAGCCAACGAACTGGACGTGGCCGAAGTCTTTGGCTCCCTGGGTGATGACGCCCGTGATCTTAGTCGGTGCCAGCATGTCGACCTGAGAGGGATTGAACGTAACAATGGCAAAAATGGAAGCAGATTGTTAAACTTTGTTACTTTGATTGTTTGAAATTGTAAAATCTTCCACCAAAGTGTAGTGAAGTGTCATATTCCCTCAATGATTAATGTCTTCCAAAGATTTATAAAGGCATTGGCTGCAAGTAGCTGCTTTCAACAGGAAATTGAACAACAAGGCGAAGCCCACAACCTTGGCTCAGCAAAATGAAACCACCGCAATTGGCGGCTGCAGCAGCTACAAACACATAGACATCTTGTATTTTGTATGCATTCTCAATGGTTGCAAACAACTTAACAATCAACACATAGATAGATAGATAGATAGATAGATAGATAGATAGATAGATAGATAGATAGATAGATAGATACTTTTAATAATCCTTTACAGGAAATGACAGTGCCACAGCAGCTTCAAGACAAACACCACAAGACAACACCACACATTACCTCAAAAAAAGCTTCCATACTTAATAAATAAAAAAATATAATACATAACACTAATATAAATACAATCATTGTTGCTTATTGAAAAACCTTATAGCAGCCTATAACATAGGCTGTTAGCTGACTTGACAGGTCTCTGTTCAATAAAGCGTTGTTGTTCAAAGGCATCGCCCTGCCACCATGGAACATACGTGTGATACGCTTACAGTACCAAGCTCACTCTTTAAACCAAACGAGATGCATGTCCACCAATGAATCCAATTAAGTCAATATTTTGAATGGGTCGTGTTAATTACGGCAGATGAATAATGCATTTGGATTCACATTGCTGAACAACTACACATCGTTTATATATTAGGCAGACAAACTAAAATGTAACGCACTTTGCAGCTAACATGGACAAATGTAGTGCAGCGTTAAATCGGGGGATATTTTAACAGCAGATCAAGAGAGTTGAACAGACCATATTACAGGATTCATCTTTCATAAGTGAGCATGAATCTGTTCCGGAGGAAATCATGTTTTATTTTCTATTACAAATAATCAAAGGGAAGAGAGGAAGAAATAAATAATCACATGTGATGGTGCAGTACACTACGTGGATTATTTATTTTGATTGTATTTATCGACAGTAGTTTAAACTACTGTCACGGACACTGATTTAGAATGTGTTTGCCGAGCTGTTAACTTAAAGTAAAGTAAAGGCCCAGAATCAAAAAAGACTTTTACATTGCTTATGTTAGAAACTTTGGCATGGGATACAAAGGCAGAGGCTGTGTTCAAGTGATATAACAAACAGCTTATAGAAAATAAATATTAAATAATTTTTGCGTACCGGTACATTCATTTTGCTGCAATCAAAGCACCGCTGAGTCCCCCATATATCTGCCTAATTTACCTGTTTGTAGGATGTTGTACTTTAATGCAGCACAAGACCAAACACTGCCCAGCGACCGCAAATACACAGAGAACGAAACACGGAGTCCCTAATTATCTCAACAAATCATTGCCCGCTGTAACATGTGTACCACCACGAATAACGCCAGGATTAGATTAGTGTGCGATGCGTCAGAGCACCATGACACAAATGTTCTTCACTTGTGGGTTGCCACAGCAATGCTCTATTTTTGTGTCTGCTCTCATAACACAGATGTCACGCGTGTGTGTGTTCATAAACATGACCCCCTGGATTATCAATGTGTAAACACACTAAAACATACTATTTGAGGCTTTGAATGCCAGTGGTGAAAGCAGGAGCTTGGCTTTTAGAAATAATGGGTTGTGTGGTTGTTCACCCTCACTTAACAATTTGCTGTGAGCGGCAAATCAATATGCAGTCATGTAAATGTATGTACTGTACATGAAAGTTTTCTAAATAAGTGAGAGGAGACAATGTCAATATTTGTAGCTGTGCAACTTTGCATATGTGCTTTTGTGTTTTTATTCTGCCTTTATGTATAAGGACAATAACAACCCTTTGTGAGTAAAGGGCTATCAGGAATAATAAGCGCCCAAAAATGGCGCTGGAGGGCCACCTCGGCATGGAGAGGGGCCGTGACACCAAGCGAAGGGGAGGCTTTGATTACCCTCCAAACGCCAAGCACTGACGTGATCTCATTGCAGCCAAGCAGTCAAGTCTGACACCGAAACAAAGGCTTGCTCTGAGGGGGGAAACCTGTAATTGCTGTTGCAGGTAGCGGTCAAACAATACGACTGGCTCATAGCGTTGCAAGCTTCTCTTGCCTTGATGGCCTAAACTGAATTAGGGGCCTGCGCGATAAGCTTGTTAGAGTGGGGCCCTCTGCCACCCCGCCCCCCTCCCCCTAACTCTCCTATTCACCCTTCCTCTCTCCTCTCTTTCATCACAACCCAAACCCCATTACCTCATGCACAAGCAGTAAGCCTAGGTGCGCCAGCGGTGTGTGTGTGTGTGCCTGCATGTGTGTGTGAATATGTGCCAACCCCTGGCAGTTCACAATGAAAGCATTCAAGGAGTAAGGGGCTGTGTGTGCTCCGAGCGGGATATTTTCTGCCGTTACCCTGAGATAACAAAATAAAAAGAGGTGAAACAAGCCTAGCATGCTACCAATTTCCCTAACAAATCTGTTGTGAATCAGTAGGGAGCGGGGGGAAAAAAGCCTACTAATTAGCCCCCACCGTCAAGTGTCGCGCCAGGCGGCGCCATACTGTGTGCGCCTTATGCGCCGTACACCCCTATACGCCAGGGAGAAGCCGTGCATGGCCTCATTAAAAAATAAGAATGGATGCGCAGGTCCCCTGTTTCCGCAGCGGAGGTTAGCCACGCCCGTGGATAAGTACTAACCCAATGAGGGGCCCCTTCAAGATGACAACGACCCACACACACACCCCCCCGCCGTCCCCCTGGCCTGTACGAGACATCCAGCCGACATTCTCCCTTCAGCTGGGCTAATTTAATTGTGTGTGGAAGATGCGTTTAATCAACACTGCTCAAACACCCTGACCCACTTAATAGCCTATGGGAAGGGTGCGTGCCTGCGTTCGTATATTGTCTTAGAGCCCGGCGGATGATCTAGCATTGTGAGCCTTAAGAAAGCAATTGTACAGTTTCCCTTCCCCCACCCACACACTTTATGATGCAGTAATGATGGCAATGACACTCGCACACTCACACACACACGCACCTCTCTCTCACACACATTCCACAGCAAGCTGCTAGCATTGGGGCACGCAGAGACCTCATGTATCATTTTTAATAATGCTCAAAGGGCAACTTTGCTTGCCCTGACTTTTCCCTGACCTGCCTGTATTCAGGTGAAAATAGAACGTGGGACGAGGGTAGGAAATACAGCTATGCTGGCAATACAGGATGGAGAATGCTGGTGTATGGTGAAATTCCTCTCGCTGTAAGATAATCCATGGTGTGGAAGAATAGCAAACACTGTTCTTCAGGGAACTTCAAAGGATTTCAGCGGTACAGCAAGGTCAATATCTTGCATGTGAAGCTTTGGGATGAAAGTCACATATTTGGACACTTCTGGTTTTCTTTGTTACATATCCTTCAGTATGAAACACAAATATATATATATATATATTAATAAACCAAAAGGATCAAAATGTCAACTGCAAAGAAAACAATAAATCTGGTTACAGTCAATAACAGCTCTAAAAATGAGCTGTCAACTGTCATATATTAAAATATAGTATATAACAAAATAAATAAAAAATCTTCAAAAACGTTGAATAGATGTATGCGATGTATAAAAATATGCAATGCGTGTCAAACAACTGAAGTAGAAATTGAAGTGCTACTTAAATAATAACATCAAGGGCTCTTCACCTCCTCATCCAGTGCCTGCTCATCTCCCTGCTCTCGCATATCCTTCTGCTGCCCAGACCTGACTGGCTTGCTACTACAGTTTGCTGTCCATTACAGACTCCTACAATTTAATCTAAAGATGGGGCAATATTTTACTCACAGACATAAAACAACTACACTCAACTCTGTTATCCCTGAACTTTCATCAGACAACATTCACCTACTTAAACAATCAATTGGTGGTTAATTCATTTTATGATTCTTGTTGTTGTGGTGGCGGTGACTCTATTCTCGTTTCTATTTTATTTATTGGATGACAGTTAAAGTTATTTTTATGACCTTTGTAATGATGCAGTGCTACGTGCCTAACCAGCCAGGCTTCTCTTTTACGATCTCTCGGCTTGCCCGCATATGCTGTCGTCATCGTCTGTTTCTCTCTACGGTCTTCTTCATCTTCCATGGCTGTTGCGAATATATAGAACGAGTTTAACGGCACCCCGCTGGTGGAATGACCAAAGTGCAGCAATATGTATGGACAATTCTTTGAATGGTTTGTTCCTGCTTAATTTCCCCTAGGACCTTAGGCGGGTGAAACAAAGCAGAAGGAGGGTCGAATAAGTGTTTTAATGTAGGGAAAACGTGTGTGTTGCATCAGCCAAATAAATGTGTTGTAACGTGTCCTCAAATAAGAGGAGTGATGACAAAGATCAATATAATATATATTGGTCAAACTGATTGCACTTGAGGGAACTGGTTTCTGCAAAAAATAGTACGACTAATTTGTTTCACAAGATGGTTCACAAAATGTACTGCTGGCAGCCAGCATCTGTGAGTGACTCTGTTAGTTACTTAGCACTGGTATAGTCAATAGAAAAGTTTGATGCTTTATTTACCTTGTAACAGGAACTTCGGATGTGCATAATGCATAGGCGTATGCCGCTGTAAGAGACAGCCGTGTTTTCAACTCAATGACCAATAACGTCACACATGAGAATACTTGAATGCATCCATGATCTCACCCAGTATGTGTAATGAGGTG
>JAOPJJ010000122.1:5724549-5735383 GCA_027122795.1 Enchelyopus cimbrius
GATGTGCATAAAACAGACTCTGTTGATGCAGCAAGGCATATACTTTTCTCCAGGACAGGTAAACCAGAAGCAATGCCACCGACAAGCGATGCGCAAAAATCGAAAAATCGGGGCTGTTATGCACTGCAATGTGTGCATGTCAGAGTGATGACCAATGTCCTTGTTTAAATGTGGAATTGTAGTCCTCAAGCAAGATGTGATCTGTAGAACTGTTCAAGGGAAGTTTCATGGTGTTTTTTCCCTATTCACTTGGGTTGTTGATGTTTGAATTAAGAGCATAAATGCTTTGTTTGCATTAAAAAAATTAAATCTCAAACAACTTGCAATGGTGTTTTTCTTAGTTATTATGTAATATGGAATGCATCACATATCATATATACACTGGGAACATTTCAAAGTGATATTGATTGAATATTTATGTCGGCCTTATAAAAGACCGACATACACAAATAACGCTTAATTTCACCTTAAAAGTTGGTATTTTCCATATGTATATACATAAAAAAGGCACTGAGCCTCCACTATATCCTTGCTCTGACCCTAGACTATAGATCTAGAAACTTAATTTCCTCATCTTTGATTGCCTACTTACAAAAAAACTAGGGGAAAATGGTCCAATGACTGAGCAACATGGGCAATTTGGCGGCCATTTTGATATGCAAATTGGAAGGTCAAAAACTCAAAATTTCGCTTGGGAACCAGTTTTGGGGGATTCAGCACCCTTGAAATATGTAGAGTAGGCCGGTTCCCAAATTGTACCCATAAATGCTCCTCACTTTCACTTTTTGGACAATTCCGTCTAGACTATATTGGGCTTGTACATTCGTAGCTGCAGTACTGTTGAATCCAAATTCAACATGAATAATAACATAATATATACATAATAACAACATAAATAATAACATAAAATAGACTAATGAAAATTGAAGTCTGTTTTCACGTCAAGCAAAATACGTGCCTGGACAGTTTAAAACATGTTTTAGCACAATGACAAACAATTTCACGGTTGATTACTATGACCATGAATTGCTATGACCACAACAAGATAACTAATAATCAATGTCTTCCAAAATGGAGGTGTTCATTGAGATTTCACAATGCACAAGCCCTATACATCACGACACACACATACCTTGATTTTTTTTATGTCACTCAAAAACATTGCATGAGGGCATAATTGCAAAGGCTTTATAATATTGCTTTCCTATTCTATATCTTTGCTAAAATACTGTACATACAAATAGAAAAAAGTGTTTTGAAGATGTTAATACAGCCCTCAGAATCTTTTTTTTTCAGCTTTCCTTTTCTTAAAAAATCATACTTATCCTACTATTGATATATATATATATACACACATATCAATAGTAGGATAAGTATAATTTTGGAACATATATATATGTTCCAAAATTATATGGAACATATATATATGTTCCATTTAAGTCAACCTCATGTAGACCAAGATGACATTTAGAATCTCCCTCAGAAGCCTGGAATGCAGCTTAGTCTGTTGGAAACCCATGAAGCAATCAGCCCCTGGTAAAGTTTATGTACGCCTCCTGTATCAGCCTTGATGGAGTGAATGGGGTTAAAAGAAATGATGCAGAGAGGGAGAGCGAAAGGAAAGAGAGGGACGGAGTGAGATCATTGGAGAGAAATGAAGAAAGAAGAAACTGAAAGAAAGAAACATAAGATGGTTTTCTCACATGATGAAAGATGAGCGTGGCATCATATGCATTCAACAAAGTAAACGTTAAGTCTTTAATAATAAAGTGGAATTTACGGCCAGCCTTAAAGCCTCCATTTGAAATCAAAAGCTGGTGGTTTCACCATTCCCTAAGAAACTTAATTTAAAGTCTAATTGAATCAGCATGTTTGCTGCAGGGAAAGTGAATGAAACTGACTCACTTTAATGAAAGTTGCAGTTGACTTATCTTTTATGAGGCTGCTCCTCCTTTCAAGAATATGGGACACTTTAAGAATGTTGTTTGAATCATTTGAAATGTTCTTAAAGCATTTGTTCACTAGTAAATTGTGTAAACAAGGAAATAATTGCTCACTGCGAAAATTAATGAAAAACATATATTTGTAACGGCAGCTATTAAACATGCCAAAACTTACACAGTAAAAGGAAATTCTACAGGCTAGCCTTTTAGATGTACTTCATATTGCTATCTTCAACATTCTGGCTCTCCAACTTTTCAACTTTTCCTTTAGTAGTTCTGCAGGGCAACAAGCTAAGCATGGTGTGCAGCTCCTACTGATTCTAGCTATCCTTATTTTAAGGTTGAAGAGTTCCAAGACCCCATTTCAAATACTTGTGATTAGAGGGCTGTTAACCGCATTTATTCCTAAACTTAATCGGGGGTTGTCCCTCTATGATGGGAAATCAATCATAGAGGGACAATCCCTGACTTCCTTGCTCTCTCTCTCTCTCTCTAAGGCATTTGCTGTTCTTATGAAGGACACAAGCTTCATTGTCGCTGAATTAGCAGTCAAGACTAGACAGAGTTGCAGTGGGACAAATGAAAGCCAAGACCCAGCTAATACTTCAAGGAAGAAGATGGTTGGTCGTCAACAAAGCTGTAAATGAAATGGAAAACTTGGCATGGTAATCACTTGTCAACACAGTGTCAAACTAAACACAATGTATCATGTAGTATAATGTTTAGTTTAATGTATATATACTGTAAGTATAATGCAGATTCAATCATATACTTATTTGACTATTTCTTTTCTTTTCTTAAATTATCTTTCAGTAAATACATTTTCTAGCCTCTTCTTACCACAACACTGCATTAAAAATAAGTAAATGTTAAAACTGACATATTAAGTGTTTCCAACAAATATTAATATTGTTCAAATTAATGAAATTCATATAAACATGACAGAAAAAATTGTTTATTTCAATCGTAAGAATGTCCATGTTTTATTTTGCCGTACATATTTTACGGGTACATTTCCCTAATGGCTGACTGGCCAATTTCCTTCAGTCCGTGGACACATAAATGTCCGTAATTAACCAATCAGTGGCTGCGAGCTGGAACAGTTGGCTGCTCCAGACGACAGCCTCGGGGTTAATCTTGAAAGCATCTTTAGAGATTCAGATTGACTCTCCTTTTGTGCGATGCCCCCCTGCCAAGCGAGAATGGCTGTGGGCCGGGCGGCACTTGAGGAATGTGCAATTTTGCGGTGTTGACACGCTTTCATTTTGAATAAGATGAAAAATATGGAGAGAAATAATTTGATAAAACAAAACGAAAGTGAGGCCGTTGCGCTATTGCGTTACGAAAACAGATGGATAAAAGAGCTGAAACAACAGCGAATTAGCATCACCTGGAGTGATACTGAATGTGTGAATATTCTTGGTGAGCATGTCTGGATAACAATGTCATGTGTTATGGCCATCGAGGGGCACTGGTAGGACATTTGTTTTATAGTTGTTTGCATATTTATACATGCATTACTAGGCTTTGTTTTCCATTAATTTTGAACAAGTTACTAGCTGGTGATGTGCTGGCAATATGATGACCCAGCCTTGCCCAGCCTTCAATGAAGCCACATTGATAAGAACATTCATTATTGCACCCGTCATTGATCTCAATAGCCTGGTGTGTCCTAAGTGTATCATATACAGTGCATCTCAGATGTTATCAGCCTATACTTTAAGTTTTCTACATATTCCTTCTTTCTACTTATCTGACCTTGTTACCCTTTTAAGACCAGCAAGGCAGTCGTCATGAATAATCAGAGTGCTAAATTTGTCACCAGGTGTGATCAATTTCATTTACTCTATCGTGCTTCAACTCTTATCACCATAGCAACACATGTAAAGGGGATATTAAGAATGTATGTCTTACAAATACCCACAATTCAATCTCTGCTCTGAAACATTTGGTAACAATTTCCCCAAAATATTGTACTGTCCTATCTGCAGGCTAGAAGCCAAAAAGGCCATTCTCTCACTCCTATAACCCCCTACTCCCTCCAGCATGTTATACAAGTACACACAACTTAGCCGCTGCTGGCCCAAAGCAATGAATTTGGTTATCTGAGCTCCATGACTCAGTCTCTGTCTAACCCCTCCTTCCCTCCTCCCCTGAGCAAAGAGGGGCTTTCAGCATAATAAAAAAACATCAACATCACTAGCATTAACAGAACATCTAACTGGAAGCCCAGCCCAAATCTAATAATGTCCAGATGGGGCAACGGCACAACAAGGGTGTTGACTATGTTCATGCTGAGCAATACCAAAATAACCCAGGAACCAAAGAAAGCAGATCTGGGATTTCAAAAGAGATGAGCAGCCTCAGGTGTCCTATGGCTGTATTTTGTTTAACAGTGTAGCGTCTCCACTTCAAAGCAAAGAGACACAGAGTTTTAGGTCACATGCTGATGGAGGATGACGACGATAAAGCAAAGAGCAACATAGATATAGGCTGATGTTGGTAGAGGGTGACCTTTCTACAGAAAACAATACTGATTGAAAAAGCCATGCTGTGATTTAGTAGTATAATCATCATTATTGGAGACGGTCTGTCTCTTGCTATGTCTGGGAAACCTTACTGACAGAATGTCCAATCAGACATTCTGTCACTTTTTTGGGGCAATGCAATGAAGAGAGAGACTAGAGAAGATGTCACCTCGATGAACTAGTTTCCCTTGAAGTAGAATAATGATTGATAATAATTAATGAGTGCTTAAAATAAGTCACTTGAGAATTTCTTTTTCCTTGATTACCCCCGCCCACCAAATTTAAGTATCTCAGGGGTGGAGTGAACAGGGCTTGATGAGCTAGTCTAGCCAGGTACTTAAAGACTCCCATTTCGACAAACAGGGGGTATCGCCAATGATGGGGAAAAGTGAATCATAGTCTTCTTTTTTATACCTTCCTGGCATACCAATCATTGAGAAACATTTCACAAGAATAAAATGTTCCAGCAGGCAGACGATACAGAAGCAGATATTTTTCTTTGGTTGGCCTTTTCAGAGGACATTTTAGCCATTCGTTGCAGCAATGAATACAAATCAATTAGGGAGTTGACTTTAAATGGCGGCTGTTATCTTCACAGGGTGCCTGGCCAGTCTCTCGGATGATAAGGCCACTAAACGTGACCCACGCAAAGCTAGTAGAAAGAGAAAGCTGTCTGTATCTCGCTTTTATGGTTACCGACCAAACCGCTATTGAAGCCAATTATTGAATACCTTTTTTTGAGGAATAGAGGAATGCACTTTTTTTAAATATAAACTTTACTTAAATTGTACCTTGTTTCATGTTGAGAAAATATCAGATGCTTCCAATCTTTAGTGTTTTTTGTGTGGTTAAAAGAAAATCCCAGAAACCAATCACTTTTGCAAGGTATGTTCTCTCCCCCCTGCTGTTTAACCTCTGTCTAGCTAAGTATGACGGTAACTACAGACAAGTTGCGGTGTATTTTTTGATGCTCACCTGGAGCCACTGTGACTGGTCGCTCCGTCCGGCCGTCCACGCATTGACCTTGCCCTGCTTGTCGAGCCGGGCTTTGCCGGGCTCCCAGGTGAACATGTCCATGTTGAGCGTCCTGAACATGCTGGAGGCGGTGATCTGGTAGTCCTGGATGTGGCCTGACTTCATTCCCATTGGCTCAGAGCAACCTGGAGCACCAAAACAACACCAAACAGAAAACAGAGCACAGGGTAAAATATAAGGCTATGCAGGTCTTTTGCAGTGGGAGCTGAGGAGTCTAGGAGCTTCTGGGCTGGAAGTGTTAGAACCGGTGCACATTAATGGCTAAATCCCTTCTTGCTCTTTGGTTAGCTCTAAATTCCCCTTTAAATCACTAAAGTGGCAATCTTACAACTGTAAAAACTGCAACAGCGGTAAACTTTAAACTAGCTTTGTTGGCAATTATATTTTATAATAATTCATATATTGAATGTTTTCATACAAAGTGATATCCGGGGGCGAACTGGAAACGATCAAAGCAAACAATCAATATGTGCGGCCAAAGTTTTCAAAAACACAACAAAGTAGAGAGCAAAGTAGCTACAGGACTTTAACGTTGATGATCACACTTCCTAAAAAACGGCCCTGTTTTTTGCAACACTGCAAAACAAAGTGCTTGACAACAGAAACCACACAACGAGAATGTGCATCATATTGGGAATGCTTCAAGGGGTAACTCATTCACAAGACAATTAGGCAAAGTGACACCTTAGGCTCTCTGCTTACTTAAAACCACACTGAAGTCGCTGTGTTCACACAGGGCTGTTGAACCGCTGTCAAACGCGCCTCATTTTGACAGGATTACAACACAATTAACGCTGCGACTCACCGGCGTGTTTGTTTAATGCGAACACGGCCGCTTCATTCCAATTCTATATCGCGGGGTGAAGTGTTTCAGCGCTGCCTGCGTTGGACCCACCTGTTAGCTCACATCCGAGTAGCTCCATGCGCAAGGTGCAGTGCCTCCTACAGACCTGTGGGTAAATGCGCACATACTGGGCCGCGATGGGCGGCGTGAAGGAGTTGGCCGAGGGAGCGTTGTTGTCTACGTTGCCTCTGAAAATCTGTTTACAGGAGGTGAAACAACAACAGCTGTAAACAGACATAGCGGAGCTAACATGGCACTGTGGAGGCGTGTTCTCTCTCTCTCTCACTCTCTCTCTCTCTCATCCTCTAGCACTACTGTCTGCCCCATATTTGATACATTGCTATCATCCAAGGTCAACAAGATGGAATTACAGGGCCCATTTCTTGGCCCATTTGAGCCCATAATTCATTTAGGCAGTTTGGTATGCTTTTACATTAGTTGCCCAATTATATAGCGATACTTTCTACGGTTTATGTTTACACAAAAACGAGTTTAGACAGTGTATGGCAGGCCCACTGATTTAACTGCATGATGTGCGTGGCTGAAACAGGGGCAGAGACAGATGAACGGAGAGAGATGGATGTGGAGGCAGAGAGATGGAGAGAGAGAGAGGGAGAAAGAGAGAGTTATTGGGGAGACAGGGGCGGACAGAGCTAGATGGAGGAAAAACAATATCCATTTAAATGCAGTACAGAAAATAGCACCCACTTGTATAACAAATAGAGGTTAGCGACGACAACTGAAGGTTAGCCAAAAACAAAG
The DNA here is from genome assembly GCA_027122795.1 of Enchelyopus cimbrius. Classification (NCBI taxonomy): domain Eukaryota; kingdom Metazoa; phylum Chordata; class Actinopteri; order Gadiformes; family Gaidropsaridae; genus Enchelyopus; species Enchelyopus cimbrius. The sequence continues at coordinate 5,731,662 of JAOPJJ010000122.1, forward strand.
AGAAGTACCGGAAACAAGAAGGTTATCAAGCACATCTAAAGCAGGACTTACTGCTGCAGCCACTGTCAGGATTCCCATCCTCCGCCCACCCAAACAAATGCGTGAATAACTCACCTCACCCCTCTCCACACTCACGCACAGGCACAGACACACACACACACACACACACACTTAAGAATTCATACTATACAGTATATTTCAGTTTGCGAAATACACCGTGGAAAATTCAAGTGCATTGAGATCGCTGAACCAAGCAATAAATTTCGAGGCTGGGCAGTCTGGTCATTTGGGGCTTGGCTGTTTTGAGGACAGAGCCATGCAGCGCTGTCAGAAATGATACAAAGCAGGGCGGGGCACTTGGTGGCTATTTATCCCCAAATAGTATAACAATTCCATTTGGAAGTCATAAACCTGGTAGGTGGTAGCGAAATGGGTACGGTATGCGGGAGCTAATTAAAAAGCCATCTCATCATGTCCTTCAATCTGCCCTTGACTGGGTGCATGATCTCCACTCGCTGTGTCTGGGTTCTCATACAAGTGTGTTTAAGTGTGTGTGTGTGTGTGTGCGTGTGTTTGTGTGTGTATGTGTGCGTGAGTGCATGTGGACTGTGTGATGGAGATAAACTGATAGGAGACAGACCAATAGGAAGGGGGGAGTGAGAGACATAATCAGTATTGTGTGTATTGCGTACATGATTGTGTGTGTGTGTGTGTGTCTGTATGTGCGTATGTGAGTGTTTGTGTGTGTATGTGCGTGTGTGAGTGTGTGCTTCTCACCATGTCCCCACCGGTGCCCTTGACCTTGTACGTCCTCCATGTCTTCCCGTCATCGCTGGAGGCTACTTTGTACGACTTGACGTACTCTGGGCTGCCGATGCGCTTTGCACCCTGGGTAATTAGGCCCGTGACCCTCATTCTCCTCTGCAGGTTAATCTGGGGTTCGGAATAACAAGCACACAACAATAACACAATTACCGTTTCCATAATTCGTTTTCCTACAACAATTAATGGGAGCTTGTACATGTTGCTATCAGTCTGATAGTGAGATTACGCGCACAAGTGTGTGTGTGTGTGTATATGTGCACATGCAACACACAACCCACTCTAAAGCATCTGTCTTTCTTGTCTACCAATTCTGTGTAATTTTTCTTAAGTCGTTGGGATCAATTTGCCCCCTGGTTTCTCTTGGTGTCAGAACCATCCATCTTGTTCAGAAAGGGTGTGATGGGATGGAGCATTTAATCAACCCTGACACTCAGGACCCAGCATGTCAGCCCCCGCGCAGACACTGTCATTACAGCGCCAATGCAAAGCGGCTCGGTGCGCCAGGAGCCTGGAAAGGAGGGAAGAGCGCCGAGCGTACAGAATGTGATTGATGTTTACATACACACGGCACCACGCTGTTCCTATCGTAGCGCGTTGATCGGCGTCGGATTGGCTCCTCCGTGTTTGATAATGCGATGTTGACTCGAAGCATTTTGATTAGAAAACTTTCAAAAATTGTATTTTTACTCATGAGTTTTTACCGTACAATATCAATTTTGGGAATATAAATTTAAAAAATGTTGGTGAGTGCAATCAGTACAAGACTGATTTTCTCTTATTTTCTTTTCTCTCTTGTGATAATTTATTTATTATTACTTTTAGAAAGAAACATAAATGCAACAAGTGCATACTGCATGAATACATTTCTGCCATCTTTTGGTTCACACTGTCAAAAGTAAAATCCAATTTTAACAGAATATAAACTAGTCTAGAGAATAAACGTTGATATCTGAAAGCCAGACAGAATAAAGCCATATTTAATCTCTTAATAAACCAAAGTATCCCACACATGCACAATAATTGTCTATTGATTTAAATACTCTCCCAAAGTGGCAGAAATACAGTGACCCAGCCTCATATAACCATTAATCATAGTATGTGAGGAAACCTCTCTGACTTCTGTTTGTCTCCCTGCATTCCCTACAACCTCTATCCTTTTACTAGTTCCAGGATTTACATTACAATTACAAAGGTTACAAAGGCCATGTATGTTCGCAGTGTCTTTGGGGCTATTTTATTAATTGAACTTGAATTGAGGTGTCAAAGAAATAGAGCTCTTTTACGACGGAGTATTAGGGCCACACATGAAGAAAAAACATATTTTTGCCGTGACGAGATTAAAGTCGACACGTCGACTTTAAAGTCAACATGTCGCCATTAAACCCGAAATGTCGAGAATAGAATTGAATTCGAGAGAATAGAATTTCCGCAGAACCTTTTCAGCGTCCTTACACTAATCACCACTGTGGTTCTGCGCTAAAACAGCGAGGATCTCTTTATTGTTAAACCCGATTCTGAAGTACAATTTGACCAAATTATCTACACAAGCCATTTTTGACAAATCGCGATTAAAGTCGACATAATATTTCAACTTTATTCTCGACATTTCGAGTTGAATCTCGACATGTCGAGATCAAAGTCGACATGACATTTCAACTTTATTCTCGACATTTCGAGTTTAATGTTGAATTTTATCTTGTCACGGCAACAAAAAAAAATGTCTTAATGTGTGGCCCTATTACTCCGTCGTACTCTTTGGAGTGACTATTATTGTAACATCAGCCATATTTTTTATGTTAACAGTGACAGAACAGGAATGTCGACATTTATCCAGAGAAGTTTGAGAGAAGCGTAATAATATAACAAATATCTCTACCTTTGAGTGTTGAGAGACCAATTCAGCAAGAGGTGAGGAGCTCAGTGTTTAAGACTTTGTTCTAAATCCACAATTGCAATAAAACACTCTCTTGCATGATTGCCACAGAGACATTTTGACTGTTAAACATGAAAAAGATTATCACAAAGTTGCCGGAAGTTACACATTGTAAAAAGGTTAAGCCTCTAGCTTGCACGTGGATGCTTAATCCAACATGGATTATGAATCCATGGTTTTCCTGACAGTCACCTTGATCAGATAATACTCTCCTCTCATATGACCACGTCCTAGAACAATTTGGGACAGGAGCTGCAGGGATTTCCAAACAGATTTCCAAACAGCTACGACAGCACATGCTTCAGTTCAGTAATAGCTAGTGGCTGAATTAGTGCGACACATAATGACAGTACTTAAGACAGCCACTTTTACACTTTATGCACACACACACAAAGTTTTTGAGGTTCAACCAAACCTGCTGATAGTGAGGTAAGCATTCTCCTTAAAAAGGTCTCCAAGTTTGGGTAATGGTCCTCTTCTCCCTCCTGAAGAGCTGTTCTCTGATTTCCCAGAGGTTTTTTCAGAAGTGTCCCCCGAATAAGCACCGAGTGTGTATAATTTTTCAGGAGCTTTTGAGTCACAGCGATTCTGTCTACATTAACACTGGTACTTTGTTATCATCAAAAGGCCATATTATGTAATTCAATGTCTCTCAGAGTAAGAGGGAAATGGCTGCTTGACAGGGGATGGAAAAGGTTAAGGCTATTATGTCTTACTGTACATCAAACACAACACAAGTAAATCATTAATTCAAGTATAACACATTTATGTCTTGTCACCTTCCGGAAGCAATGTAGAAAAAACGGGTGCACAATAAACAAACTAATGAAAAATTTTAAAAAACAAATGCTAGTATAATTGTATGTTACTTAAGTCTGTTAACAAAGAGATGATATAGCGCGGCCCAATTTGCCGGTTGATTGGCATACAGGCCCTTTTGTAGGGCAAAGTGATTGATCGTACT
>JAOPJJ010000122.1:5735483-5747117 GCA_027122795.1 Enchelyopus cimbrius
TACTATGTCACTCTATACATCCATAGGATCACAGTGAGATGAGGCTTTGGCTGTGTTACGCTGGAAAAGATTTGCCTTATGCCATTACAACACACAAAATGACTTGCAATGATGCCAGGGTAGGAGACTTAACAGCATAACTTGATCTCATATACGACCCACCACCACCTCCCCTCAAACTCACATACACTCACACAAATGTAGTCCGGAGTAGAATAGAAACATGTTCAAAATGTTACTCTCATATTTATGGGCATTACTTTGTAATTACGTTTAGGTCCGTCCCCTATAGTTTGGCTGATCGAATAGTAGTTCAAAAAGCTCTTCATCTTCTCAAATGCTGTTTTTCTCTTTATTGTATGTACATTTTAAGGTTGTTATTCAACACAACTAGGAGTCAATTACTGTTTATAGATCGTTTGCATTCTAATCTTGTTAAACCAAGTTGGAAGGATATTGGATAGTTAAGCTCCAAAATACAGCAATCTTAAGTAGGCAACTAATGGGACAATCCGGGTGGGTCTGATGGTGTTAACGGAAAACTGGACAGCCAAAACGATGGCAGTAAATTGGGGGCAAAAGGAGTAAGGTTCAGGTTCCAGCCGTTAACATCGCTAGACCCATGGATGTAAACCTAAATGTGCCTTTAGCTTCCCGCTTTAGAACGCTTTATATTTCTCTATTATCTGTCTATTCTTTTCATAATGGTTCATTTGTAACGTTGTGGTTGGATTCCGCCTGTCCCTTTTTTCGGCAAATAGAACTGGCAATTGAACTAGCAAAGCGGAGTCCACTTGGAAAGGGTTAGGGAGTGCGGTACAGCCCTATTTGCTTGGTGTTTTGTATGTGGCTATTTTCCTTTTACCTTTCAGTTGGTCCATTCCCCATGGGTTTGGAAACCATCCCCCGTTAAAACTTAGCATGCAGATACATTGCTCCTTTGCCAGTATTATCCGTTTCGAAAATAACTTAAGGCAAACAAACAGTCACCTCTACTGTGCAAGCGAGCCCTCTGCTTACCATACCGCCAGTGCATTGACGTCCCCGCATGGCCCTGTTTCTGTGAACAGGGCCCCATGGCGGCTACACAGAGCCCTCAGCGTCGTGCGGTACTTCTCATGTGGCATCATTAGAGTCTGACAAGCCGCCTGAATATTTTATATTCCACGCTCGGTTGGTTATTTGTGTTGTGAGCTCTTGCTGTTTCTTTCTCTCCAACGTTCTTAGTTTTTGGGCTGGACTCTCTCTCTGACTCGGTTGGTGACCTTTGGATGTTCCCTCTTTCTTCTGCCGTATTGATATTCATCATGTCAATATCTCTTTGAAATTTGTCCGGCTCTTTTTTTGTCCCACATCTCTCTCTCTCTCTCTGTATATATATATAGATATATCGCTGACTCACTCCGTCCCTCACTCACTATGTCTTTATATCTCCCTTTCTATCTAGCTCTATCCATTCACCCCTCCATCTTAATTTTCAAAGAACTGGCCCCTGCTGGGTTTCATTGTCTGGGTTTAAAGTGGAACAGTCTGTTCGAAAGCCTCCAAAATGTATCTCCATTTGTTTTTTGTCCCCTCGGGCACCAATTCACCTGGTCAGTTAGCGTAAGAACAGAAAGATGGGATATCCAACAGGAGCTTTTTGAACTAGACTTATGTGCAGTGCGCCATAGATGCACTGCACACTGTATCACATTGTATTTCATGCTCCATTGTTGAAGGGGCAGTGATCACAAATTGATAGTCTAAACTAAAACTAAACCATGAAAGGAAAAGGCACTACAATGCAACAAGCAACTTAAGCATGATCACCACCAGATGAAGAATGTCGGTGTTTTTCACACCAAAAACCATAACATTGTGTAAGCACTTGCTGAATGAAGCGAAGCCCATGATAGCGCTTCCTTTCACTAGACTTGGCCAGCAGCTGCTCTACCCTCTGCATACACTTTTAATTGCCCTCTGAAATGAATCAGTAGCAAGCCATCAATTCATCTCTGCCAGTAATTAACTGTAAAGCCAGCCACATTAGAGATATATGATGGCACTTCCAGATGCATTCCTGTAAACAAAACATTTTCTCACAAACAAACATTTCTTCTTTAAAAGCAGACTGTAAATGTTGAAGCAGTCCATACCGACAGCCAAAGTATGCGTTGTAGTTGTTTCTATTTACCCTTGTTTTTCTTTGTAGTTTGAAATGATGCCCTTTTTTGCATTGTGTTTGAAAGGGTTGTGCTTTGCTGGGAAGGTGCCAGGTGGAGTTGTGTTGCAGCGGGACATTTGGTGGGCCCCAGTGTTTATGGGGGAGTCAGTGCATCTCACCTGGATCCAGGGCCATCTGTCATTCTCGGCGGCCGTCCAGGCGTTGACCAGGCCCTTCTTGTTGAGCCTTGCAAAGTAGGGGTACCACTTCTGCAAGCCAAAGAGTGCACGGTGGGTGGAGGAGGCTGTTATTTGCTGGTTGGAAATGATGCCACCCTCCATGCCCAGTGGTCCAGAGCATTCTGGTAGAAAAAGCAAGAGAGAGGAGCAACAAATAAGTGCCAAAGTGTTTTGGTTTTCCCTGGTTACAGTTGAGCGGCAGTTCCCCTAGCATCTTTGTGAACAGACTATGATTCCGCAACTCGTACATACACGCGTAATTTGTGAATGAACAAAATAGTGCAGACACAATTACATTCTGCACAGGGGGTTTGAGCGCAGAACAGGGAAGCCATGTGTTGTGTGTGTCATTTGTTTTTGCTTCTTCTTTTTTATATCATCATCCAAGAAGGGCTTCACTTGGATCACTGCTGGATTCTTTTAAGAGCATCCTGAATGTTAGAATTAGGAGCAAGCCATGTTTCCATGACATCGGGGGGAAGCGTCTCTGTTCTCCATCCATCATACATAAAGGACTCAAAGCCTCCATGACATGAGGCTCTGCCTGTGGGGCTGGCAGAGGCCACTTCAAGGTAGTCTGTACTACAAGTCTCCACGGATTGGCGTGGTCGGCTTTGTTTTAGTCAATTGAGCCTAGTCATTATTTTCTAGGGGACTCCCCCTCTTAATCCTAGACACCATAACAAGACAAGATTGCAGAGTGAGAAGGAGTGTGTAGTACATATCTACTAAATGTTAAATCACACCAGATATCAGATCATTATATTATGATATATATTTTATTTTTATTTTTTAAATTATTGATGAAAAAATTCCACCAAGGCTAGAACTCAAATTCTACCAAGGCTAGAAAAAGGTAGGACATGAGTAGCAATACAATTCCTCATGTTGCTTATTTGCCCACAGCTAGTTTTAGATCAAATATGCTGTGTTCTGTTGAGATTCCTCTAGCACAAGGCTGTCTTCCATTAGAGGGACATGTGTTGTGCATGCAAAGTGGATAATTTTTTTTCTTGCCATAGTCATGAAATGGAGCATCTTGCGGGCAGCCATTCTAATAGGCGGCACAGGTGTGCCGAGGAAACCCTGATCAAAAACAATAAACTGGGCTTGAGTGCAGGTCCCTAATGGCTGTGGCACGCCGCCATCCACGGTGAGCCACCATTAAAAGCTGTTCATGGCTGCTTTATTCTGAATAACTTGTGCTGTAAAGCTCTATGTCATCATTCCCACTGGGCCTAACCTTAGGCTCCACTAATGTCAAAACCGGAGCTCAGCTCTTGTCCTTGCTTGACGACAACTGTAACCTAGCCCTGGCTTCAAACCCCGCTCTGTATTGTTTGATTCCTTGAAACTCAACATTCCATCCTGTTTTTTTATTTTTACCTCATTCCACTGTTTTGTTTGAGAGGAAACATCTTAATATACCATAGCATTGCATATTAAAATAGGATTGTTTTGATTCCTTAAAGAGTTGCTCAAATTCTGAAGAGGACATTAATTGGACATGGCTCTAAATGCAAATAATTACAGGTTGTTTATTTTCATTTTTCAGGAAACAGAATTCATCACACCCATGAGTTCAACATTGGTCACCCCTAGTGAAGGTTGTTCTTTTTAATGTCAAGTTTATCACAGTGCTGCATCATGGAATACCTAGCTATCATCTTAGGCTTTGTCATAGTGGTGTCAAACTAAAGCTGACTAAATCCCCCTGTTATGTGAGTGAATGTTTTGAGATCGAAGATTGTTAATGAATTCCTTCATGTGGCACACTTACTTAAAAAAAGCTATACAAAAATAGATGTATTAAAAAGGCTTTTGTTTGAGTATGTGATGAACCCTTTGCCTTTCAACTAATGTTAGATCTTTTCTTCAAACAAGCTCTATCTGGGCAAAGGCCGTCCTGTGTTTTAAATGAAAAAGGGAAACATTGGTATGGTGGCATCATTTACCATGGCTGCAATGTATCAGATATCATAGTGGTTTCCTCATCTTGTCTTTTAAACTGTATGAAGATTGCTTCCAAGGACAGTATCAATAATGGTCTGAATGGATCGTTTTGTTTGTTTCATATTGTAGACATTTTTATTTTTAAAGATGAATGGAAACAATCAGTGGCTATGGAAAATGGCGTTGACATTAAAGAAACATGGTGAAATGACTGTTTCACCATGTTTCTATTTAACATTTCCATGACCCATTCCCTCTACAACTGCAATTATCAAGGTACTTTTACTTATGTGTTAAACATTACACCCAAAAACTGATTATAAAAACAGAAACAAATGAATAACAATTATAAGATATGGTTTGGATGTGGTGATGATTAGCTATTAAAATGGTAAAGTAGCTGTGTATGACAAATATAAAACAACTGAGGTCATCATAACAATCTACGTTATAGCGTCTTGGTGCATTATCTTAATTCAATAGGCTTTCAATAAAGATTGACTGTCATGGGAACACATTAAGCTAAAATCTAAAATGCTATTCAAAAATAAGAGAAATACATGGCATTGCGTTGATGACACCATAGGGTGAACCTATAGGACACCCATGCCTTGAATATATCTTTTCATTATGTCTGCTGTCCTCATTCGGTTGAGCATACACTATCCTTACCAACTCGCACATCTTGTGAACTTGTTCTGTTAATATCTGAAGCTCGTTGAATGTAATTCCTTTTTTATCGCCAAATGATAATTGGATAGATAAGCTCAAATATGATAATTCATCTAAAAATTATATATGTTAGTTCACAGTGATGGTCAGAGTCCAATAGACTTCACAAAGTCATTGCGTTTCAGGGAGAAGATGAATATGCAAGCAAAATCCACAGAAGTGCTGCATACATTTGCTTACTACACCTAAATGTAAAGCTTAGCCTTAAGGGGAAAGGCTGCTGTGGCCAATAAAAAACATGAGACAATACATATTGTTGACATTAGAAATGTCAAAAGCACCTTTGTATGGGTGTTATCTTTTTGTATGCAAGTATGGAAATTCATGATTCTTAATTAAATGGTTTTGTCCTTAAATTATATTTTCTATGTATTTGAGCTTTGTCTTTATAAAAGAACAATCTTTACGACAGAGTGAGACATTTTGGTATTCATTTGTTATTTCTGCCCTTCCTAAAATTCCAACAGTTCCACAGCACTAAGTGAAATGACATCTGTAACTACACACACAAGTGCATGCCAAGAATGACTGATGATGATGACTGACTGAGCATTCCAGTAAATTTGGATTTTCATTGTGCAAGTCAAAATGCAAACAGAAAAAAACTGATTCAGGAGGCTCTACTCTAACACACAGAAAATGATCACAACTAGCCAGGAGTTTAGTTGGTTTGTTGGACATTTTGCCACAAATAAAAAGCCCCACAGTTGTAGAGACCTGCAGTTTGTGGGTGTTAAACATACATAGTCCAATAACCATAACATTCATTGCGCTGTTATACTCATTCAGGCATAAAGTGCCAGCATAGTTGTGGGTCGATAATGAACTATATAGTTGAGTACTAATGAAATTTGTAACCAAGTAACTCATTTTGCACTTTGTTTGAAATTTGATGAGTCATTAGGGTATTGATGTATTCTACCTAAACGCCTGATTCATTAAATGTAAACAATGATTTTTATTATGTTCTGAATACAAAATAGCTGAAAGTTGAAAGTTCAGCAAACCTTGCTGTAGATGCAGACATATAACTGTTCTTGGCAATCCAAGGACAGTTTGTTTTCATAGCAATAGTGTCAAAGAATTTGTTATGAAAGCAAAGCAGACTCCCACATGAGCATTTAAAGGCATATATCTAAAACAAAACCACCGACAGTCTTTATGACTCTTATACAATCACAGGTTATCTAGTGCAATGCCTGCATGTTGCTATGCTACAGTGGTTGACAATCCTGTTCACATATAACCATTGTGCTGCTGCACATTATTTTATACTGTACATAGCAAGCAGAGCATCTTGTCGTGTAGATTTCTCATGTTTTCCACAACAAAGCTTTTTTTAAATAGCATTGAAAAATGACTGAGAGAAAGAGAACAAAAAGTGACAGATAAATGAATGTGGCAGCATTGAGAGATCCAAGACCACTTTAAGCACAAAGAACAGCACACAGAGACAGGGCTGGAACACTGAAAACAATCCTATCACGTAATATCCAGCTGCTGGAGCAGTGGGGTTGGAGCCAGCAGGGATCCAGTGAGACAATGAGTAATGTCTGAGGACCATCCTGCAGGATAGTCATGACTCTGGAAGCTAGCAAGATGTCCGTTGTCCTGCTGAGTAAAATCTGTTTGCATAACGCTACATTAATATAAGCACTTGGACTACCTAGCATCTATGTTATCTACTCTAAATCCAGTTGTTAAGCTAGGCCCTCACCTTTTCTGGAAGTTGACTGAACAAGAGTATTGGATAATTGTTTACTCTTTTAATTTCTTAACAGCCATTTGCGGTTGCAAACATTGCCAGTGTGGTTCCACTTAGATGATCAGCTTTTCTCACTTTGTACATATTGACTTTTGAAAAATGGTAATGTATTTGGTGGGTAATACAGGGTTTGAAAGTGTTGGCTATATTAACAGTCACTGAATCACTTAACTAAAGCATTTGAACTGCAGGGATCATGGAAACACATTGATTTGATGGATTTATTTTAATGTGCCATGTTAAAACACCCACAAGGTTGGTCTGCTATGCTGTATAGCCTCTGGTACAATGAGGTATTCTTTTAATAATTTTTAAACAGATCAAACTGTTTTCTTTACAGGGTTCTTTGGAGTTTTGTTCCTGTTCAAGTGCAGCATAGCACAGCCATGCATTGAAAGGGAAAGAAATAGACAAGGCATGCAATAATATATGAGCCGCGCCATGCCTGTGGGATGCAGTCATGAGCTTGGTCCTTATAGAAGCTTCAGGTGATTATAATCGACAGGCATGCTGTGGCATACTTTTTCTGTCATGTCCGTGTCCCATTACAGTAAGCTGTTAGTGTGTTCTTGATAAGGGTACGTGTAGAGCAGAGTTTATTTTTCTAAAACCTGTCTTCCTTTAGAAGGAACAACCGCCTCCTCAGTACAAGTCCAGCCATTGTCTCAATTGAATGTCCCAATCCGGTTTCCGAACACAGAGACCTCTTTTACCCAAACAAATGACGTCAATAAAAACCTTTCCAATGGCTTATATCATTATTAGCACACCTCTGATCCTCTGGTTCTGACGGGTACAGATTTGTCCTGGTGTCATGTGCTTTACTCTATCTGACTCTTGGTCATTTGTCCCAATTTGCCCCTCTGGATACAACCTGCACAAGTCAACCAATGTGTGTGCCAGACTTTGTCTACAGGCCTTCTTCAACATCTAAATACTTCCCCTTGGTCAGGTCACTCAAACACCAATTTAGACTAGATTAGAATAGACACCCAGTTTATGCTTAGTGCCCCAAACGCTCTACCAGCTGCATGCTAATCTAAACTATCTGGATACAATCTGAAACTAATAGAGTAGAGCACAGGGTTTCATCCAAGGTGCCTCTCCTAAAAGTTGGAAATCTTGTCCTGTCCATTGCAAGGCTGCACCACCTCTGAAGCCTCTGTATTAATCTCTTTATTGACCCCACCATGAGGTATGCCACCATATCCTCTTTCCACCTCCTCCAAAAGTGCATTGTTAAGTGTAATCCGTCACCACAAAATGGTGCGTTCTTCAAGAACTCGTTGAGGAACATCAGGAGAAATGGTTTTTAAATAGCAATGCCTCAACATGTCTAAGTAAATCACCTCCTTCTTTCATTCATCATGAAGCCGGGTTCCCTCTGCAATATAGTTGATCGGTATTTCGTTGAACAGACACAACTCTTACAAAGCTGTGGCTGTTCTCACCTTGCCGCTCTTAATGAAACCTCTGCTAGATGTCTGTCAGGGCAGCTGTGGCGGCAAAGCCCCCAAGCCCTGGCCTGCTGGCCCCCATGCATACATCAGCCCTGCGACAGCAGACATCACTAACACTGACACTGCTGGGCTCTGACAGCTGAATCCATCTCCCACAACCCCACAAACTAAAGTCCAAACAGCCTTGCTGAGCCTTGTTGAAATTAATTATCCACACACACACACACACACACACACACACACGCACACCAATCATAATGTGGCATTGAGATAAAGTTGCCGTGATCAAAATTGGAAATAGGAATCGTTCCAAAATTGTACAATCAACCAAACAAACAAACAAACAAGCAAGCAAACACAATATATTGGGTTTAGCTTGTTCAGGACTCATTCCACTTCTTTCATAATCCTGACATATTACTTGGGTGAGAAAACACAATTTCAGCACAGCATAATAAACAAAATAAAACCCTTTGAGCTTTACTGTCTCATAAAATGAAAAACAATTAAGTGAAAATGAACAAGCCTGTCTCTTTCTTTAAGACAGGGGTTTAGAAAGCGACCAGGGCTAGCTAACCCGGTGGCTGGGACACATTTCAGTGTTTATTCCGTGTGATTAGGTTGCCAGGATGTGAGGCCGTTCTACTGCCAACAGATCTACATGTGGGACTCCATTTCCTGTCAGTTTTTTTTCGGAAGACATGAAATAAAGACATTGAACCGAGCATCGGAATATCACAGGAGAAACTTTGTGCCTCAACCACCCCGACCTCCCACACCTCCTGCTGGCTGATGCTTTTGTTTGGGATCTTCAAGTAGTGTTGATTGAGAGGATTGCAGGTACTTGGAAGGGGTGACGTGATCCTGTTCAATGGAAACCCCCACTTAAATGTAGTGTGCTCACAGAACTTGCTGCTGAATGATGGAATGTTGAAGGTTAATCTCCACTCTAATATGTGTCCTTAATGGATGAAATAGTTGGATCATAATGCAACATTCATTATTGATCACTGTTGATGCACACGTTGAAGATAGCTTTAAACTGATCGGTGTGCAGAGCTGGCTTTACCCTTGAAATGAGGCAGGGAATTTATAGTGTTTTAACAAGTCAAATGGAGGGAGCATAGTACTTACTGTATTGGCAGTTCCTCCCCATGTATTCCCCTGGACAGTCACAGGAGTAGTTGGCCACCAGATCAGTGCAAATGCCCCCATTTTTGCAGGGGTTTCTTTCACATTCGTTAACATCTAGAAGAGCCAAGGGGAAAAAACAAGAGCGTTTGTTTCTTTGAAGCAGACATATAGGCAATTAGAAAACCCTTATACTCATTAGCATGCATTGCTGGGGAGCATTTATTGAATTTGCTCCGTTTGGTACCTCCTTCTACCTGACCAATCAAACTTTCACAAAGACATCAGCTTTGGGAACGACTGAATCGGTTGTGTCCTTTGGAAGTTGTTAATGCTAGACACACAGTTCTACAACTACATTGTTAGGAAACATATACATGCTGTGAAACGAATGTTTTCACTCTAAAGTTATTGTTTTTGTGTATAAAAGTGTAAAAGTTCCATTGCTAAATCACACCAGTGTTGTTAGAACATTTGAAATGGAACACATGAACTTTTAGTTTAAGAACTAATATACCATTAGATGTAACAGATTGCAATACCCATTTAAATGAAACGACGACGGTGTGTCTGTGTGTGTGCACACAATTTTGAATGTCAGCATGTGAGCAAAACTGCATGAATGTTTCATAAAAGGCAATTTTGTGTATTCTTCTTGCATAACTAGCATATTAATATACCTCTTCCACATTTTACACATCAGGAAACCATTTTCTAGAAAACAGCATGGCCTACATTTACTCTTTTTTTAAAATGTATTTATGATTAAGAATCAAGTTCCGATATTTCCTACACTGCAATAGTTAACAGAGGGTACACAGCAAATGTTGTATACACAGATAAAACAAAACCCTGCAAAGTAGTGCATGGAACCAACCACTGAGAACCATTACGCTAAATAGTGGTATTAATAGGGCTGCAGGATTAAGATTAGCATTTTAGAAAACCTGCACTTTATTGAGGGAAAAAAAGATCTAAATGCAATATACTGAATATAGGTCCCAGAGTTATGGGCAGCACAAGTAGAGGTGATATAAATAAAACCACTATATCAAGCCAGTTTGAAAACCCAGTCCTTGGTATGTGCCCTTCAATTATTATGTCGCTCAGGAGTGCAAATTCACAACCGTTTTTACTCCGAAATGTGTGACAAAACGTGTGCATGGCCGGAAGTGACACTATGTATTATCACGCAAGCTGTGTTTTCTCCTGTGCCATGTTGTCTATTCCGTATTCAATTTGACATTTATGAAAAAAGGCAACTACTACAAATATTATGATTTTAAGAAACACTCTAAATTGATGTTGTGTTGCATGCATGCTGTGGTCAAGCCTGTAATTAGCTGCTTGTAAGCCGCTTTTCTGACAACACATCATTCATTCAAATAAGCAACAAACACACTTAGGCGGGAATCATCTTGAATGTGGGACATGCTTATAATTAAAGCGGATTAGGTATTAATTAATTCCAGCTGAATGGAGCCCACTCGCACTCTTAACTTGACAAATGCCAACTAGCCCCTCAAATTGCCAATCATCAGTTGAGCTTTTAAGATTCACGTAATCCACACACAAAAGAAGTGGATGTTATTCAGTGCAACACAATGCTAATGAACATGACTTGAGAAGAGTAAAAAAGTGTAGCCTTAGTCAATCCTTTTTTCTCCTATTTGTATATACTATATATGTATATATACTATTGTGTAATGAGGCAAGATTTTCATCTCTCTCTCTTTCTCTCTCTCTCTCTCTCTATATATATTCTTATATATTATTATTCTTTTTTTCCCCACCAATTCGATATATACAAGCGTTATTTGAAGACATGATGCTACAAAGTGAATTTTGTACATAAATACAAGTTCATGTTGGTACACTACTAACTGATTTGTTGAATGTGATTTACAAAGACCAATGTGAGTGGTCAATTTGTGGCAATATCGGTATGTGCATATTGCTGTCAACATGAAGTCCTGTCACCAAGATTATCCTACCATAATGTAAAAGTAGCAATAATGTGTTCTGCACAAAACTCAATTTAAGGGCCAATATCGACGTTTTCCCATAGAAGCCGATGTTGTTATTCCTCTCCCGCTTATCTCAACATTTCAAACCCGCCTTGTTCAAATGGCACATCGACTAACTACCTCCCCGTGCGTAGGACGCGTAGCGTATACCCGTAGCGTATGTGTACCCGGACCCTTGTGT
>JAOPJJ010000122.1:5754328-5764949 GCA_027122795.1 Enchelyopus cimbrius
GTATGTGGTATCCTTGGCTTAGCTATGTGGATGGAAGGCTGCCCATGATCTTCCCAAGATTAATTGACTGACAGCTTTGTATCAGGCCGCAATGGTAAACATCGGACCGACATTTCTGGTACCAGCAGCAGTGAAGCTGCCAGGGTTAACACACCATGATAGCAAACTGTCAATTCATGATCTAATATGGAGGCCCATCCAAACAAAAAAAATAAAAATGTAACAACATTCATTCCATCTTGAGCCTCAAATCAATCCAATCCCGTCAGAGTATTTCCAAGAAAGGGCAGAGACTGATTAAAGATTGATAAATAGGTAGGGTTCTAAAGGACAAGCCCTGGAGGATGGGGCTGTTGAGAAGCACAAGGTAAGGATAAACAATTATATTAATCTGAAAAAGATCAAATGCATTCTATGTCTTTGTTTTTGGAGGTAGAGGTGCAGTATCAGAACACCATTCACCGACCACTCCAAGTGATTAATACCTAACCTCACTTGCTTCCTGTGCTTGCTTGTTAGAGTATGCTTTTCCATCAGCTCAGTAAAGAAAAGTCAACACATGCACAAGAAGATACATAAAAAAAAACTTGACTTGGTTACGCTTGTACCTCCATAGGTTGTTCATGGTTCACAACTAATGTTGGTGTTCTATCACTCACTGCAAAAGGCAGGGTGTGTAACATTTAGTAATGCTCAAAAAGGTGTGAAATTGGATCTGGCCCTCACAGACCAAGGCAGTAGCAACAGTAAAGATTTAGTGTTGGCCAGCATGTATCGTTTGAAAGTATCAGCATAACATATGCAGTTCGATTGAATGCAGGCCGGCACGTCTAAGTCTACTGGATGATCACACTTGCATTCCATTTATTTATTTAGGCGGCACTTTTATCTAAAGTGACTGACAAGGAAGGCTGATTTAAGTGCTGCAGGGTTTCTAAAAGAAACAAGAGGCAACTGCAGTGTAGCTAGAGGAACCAAAACGCAATATGATAGGAAACAATATTTGATCAAAGTGTACAAGCTAAAGAAAGTGCTTTGAAAACCCCATGGGGACCTACTGATTATAAATACAGACATGAATCAGCCCAAATATCTGGGTTGATTTTTAGTTTTCACTCAGAGAACATCCTGAACGCAATAGTATTTGATCATAAGTCACTGTACACAGAAGCATATATTTATTTGCATGTTTTTCCCATTTTCAAAGAAGAGAAATAAATAGAGATGAATCACTTCAGCTGCACAGTGTGAAGTGGATTGTGACCTGGGGTTTTGATTTGGAGTAGGGCGAACATAGTTTATATATATATTGTTATTTGCATTTGAAGTGGGGAAGCTAAATTGAATCACAAGGTAGACGGATAGTCTTGTTCAGATGGGATGTTGGATGCTGATGGCAGGTTTGACCCTAATCTAACTGGATATATCTGAATACATACCGTAAATATCCTCTCTGAAGCTTACCTTCTATAAACTAGGGATGTTCATGATAACTCTGACCAGTCTTTGCTGCGCTTGCTAGTTGGCATCAACAATACTACTCAGTTTCTTCTTGACTTGAGATAACTCAAGATAAAATACGAGGTTGACCTTGTAGGCAAAATCGATTCATGATGTGCGTATACATCACGCCCACAGTGGCCTGTTGTTACATTTAAATAGCCTTCTATACATATAGGAAAATAATGACACTTATTGTTGAATGTGCGCTTGGCTAATTGTTAGCCACTTCTCAATTTTAACATGTGAATCAATTGATGGATCAATTGAATGACATGGCTATGAATGACAGCCGCAAACATATCACTTTAACATCAAATGGGAAACACAAATAGCTTTTACCTCTTGTTTAACTAGTACACAGTAAAACAAAAAAAAGTCTAAATGTTTACAATAAACACCCTGGGAACTGGCAACTGTAGAAAAAACACTTTTCAAATCCCCTTCTGAGCCGTTCATCCACTGGCATAACTGAGTTTCTCTTCAGTACAAATCTCAGCAACCAAACTGGAAACAAGGCATAAACCCCCACATTTTAAAGGGTGCAACGTTTGTAAGTCAGAACCCTGTAGTTTAAGACAAACTGGTGAATTGGTTCAACGTTAACAATAGGCATCACTAATCTATCTTATTTTAATTTTACCTTTGCTCCATTTGTTTTCTCTACAGATCCCAGTTAGGGAAGCAATTTAATATCAGGGGATTAAGGTCCAGCTGTTCATACCAAAAAAATTTGATTATAGTTCATCCACATGTTTGAACATACCTTCTTGTGTTCTACTCATTCATTAATTCATTCATTTTGTCATTATACCTTGTGCATTCATTTCCATATTAGCTAAGTCTTAGCTAATATGTTAGCTAATTAGTTTAAGTCTTGACAGTTTGTATTATATATTGAGTATACACAATGCTCTATTTAATATCAGAATTATATCTAACAAATGAACATCAGATCAACCCAATTTGTTTTAATGCTGGCTTACACCAGAAGGCCTTGATTTGTTGGAGTTGTATTATAGAGAAATAACTGACATTTGGTAAAGGAACGCATACTTTGTTACAGACTTTCCCCCTCCTAATACAATGGATAAAGGTGTTATGGTTGTTATGAAGAAAGCACAAATATAATGGAGAACAATGTTCCTGAACATACACAGGGTGTTGATTCATAGCTTCTCGCCCCTCATGAAAACACCTTTTATAATAGCATGAAAGAAAGAATCTTCAGCATTTTCCATTCTCTTGCACAAGCCCAATCATTTTGCTGAAACTATTATTTCAACAAAGGCTCACTTCATGTCAGCTACACACCAGTAAATTACTAACCAAGGTCATTACTCTGGGTTGGGAAATATTTAAATATTTAACAACCTGCATATGACTGGGAAAAGAAGCAATAATGAACTTGAAAATATTAAAGATAGATAAGATAGATAAGCAAAACAATATATAATAAATGGCTAATCGCTTGACTCACTGTGTTGGCAATGAATTCCACTAAATCCGGGTGGACACTTGCAGACGTAGCCAATGAAGGTATCACCTCTGAAGCTCTCACTGATCTCACATAGTCCTCTGTTGTGGCAAGGATTTGGATGGCATGGACCTTGACAGAAACACAATAATATGTTACAAACATGTAGCTTACGTTTTAATTAACAGTGCTGTGTAGAATATTCAGATGGGATCCCTTCTACAATCAATAACCAGAATAGTTCAATGATGATTAATAATGATATCATTATTATTATGATTATGTACAGTATAAAATGATATCACTACGGAATCAAATGCAGATAGGTATACATTTATTGTGGTTATACATCCAGTAAAAAAGCAACAGTAATTCTACCTCATTTTAGATAACAATATAGGAGCAAGGCAAACACACAGACACACACACACACACACACACACACACACTGACACACAGTATAGGAGTGAAACCTTTTGATATGAACAAGACAGCCATGGCTGACATAACTTAAGATGACATGAAATCAAATTAGGAGGTGGCTGGCTGTCACTGATGACTGCAGGTCTCTATGCTGTCCAGAGGCCCTGCGGGCTCAGTCAATATAATGATTACATACA
Source organism: Enchelyopus cimbrius (assembly GCA_027122795.1). Lineage (NCBI taxonomy): Eukaryota > Metazoa > Chordata > Actinopteri > Gadiformes > Gaidropsaridae > Enchelyopus > Enchelyopus cimbrius. Next base: position 5,757,926 of record JAOPJJ010000122.1, read on the forward strand.
GTATATTCCCTCTAAGAACGGAATAGTTGCTCTCTCACAACTCTCTTGGTGCTTAGAATAGTGCAAGGAATGGCTCTACAGCACACCATCAACATAAATAAAGTCCAGTTAATCCAATATATTCACAAGAAGACTATCTAGTCTACAGACGAAACCTCACTCTCACACAACACAACAGGTGTTGCATTAAAGGAGAACTCCGGTGTAAAATAAATCTTTACAAATAAATCTTTACAAATAAATCCTTTACGATGCGAAGCTAAGTCAGATGTTTTTATCCGATTCTACCAACATGCCAACATATATAAAATACCAACATATTTTATACACACAATACCTTCAGTAGTTCACCCGTCAACGTCATGTCCTCTTTGAGGCTGGAGAGCCGATTGACGAACACAGAGCAAGCCTGACCACACACCCCCAGTTCCCTTGTTCAGGAATACAGCCGAGCTTGCACACATGCTTTCTTGTGCACACACACAAGAAAGCATGCTTGCTCTGTGTTCGTCGATCGACTCTCCAGCCTTAAAGAGGACATGACGTCGACGGGTGAACTACTGAAGGTATTGTGTGTATAAAATATGCTTTTTAATAAACTATCTGTACACTTACAAAGTTGTCAATGCCTCTTTTTCTATGTTAAGACCCTCATTATATTACCAAAGAAGCGTCAGGCTACTTATAGACTTGTAAGTGGTTTAAAAAAACGATTTCTTTTTTACATCACCCGATGCCCCCATTACTCAAAACGTATAGCATGTTGGTAGAATCGGATAAAAACATCTAACTTAGTTTTGCATCGTAAAGGATTTATTTTGCTCTACATCAAATGTTCAAACTCTTTATCATACTAAACATATCCCAGAACCATTTTACACCAGAGTTCTCCTTTTAGTGCTTTACTAAACATAGGGGTTGCTATTTATTTGAATAAGAATATGAATACTCTTATGTCACTTTTTTTTCTCAAGCACGAGATTTTTGCAAGTACATACACAGATATAACATCAAAACGTGCGGCCCGATCTGACTCGAGTTGCTATGTCTTTTCTAAGACACTGGCCCAGCGGTTTTCCCGTAATTCCGAAAACGGACGCAAAATTTTCCCCATTAGTGTGTGTGGCGGAATCTTCAGAGAGGCAGTTGGAAGCTGATTTAAAGTGCAGAGGAAATGTCAAATTGTCCCCCAAAAATCCAGAAAACTCACTCCCAGTCCCACAATGTTCACAGACACATACATCAATTGTACATCAGAAAGTAGGAAAATGTGTGCCGGTCGCAGGAATGTGACCATGGAAGCAAACTCACATACACTTTTGAATCTGTGGGCCTCCAAGCAAGAGGAGTGCCCAGACTGTCACACAACGGACTCCTGCTGACAGCTCGGCCGTTAGCTTAGCCGCTAGCCGCCATTAGCTGACCACTCGGATGGAGCCGCTAACGGCGGAGGCGACAGCTCGGCTGTTAGCCGTTAGCTTAGCCGTTAGCTGACAGCTCGGACGGAGCCGCTAACAATCGCTAGCGGCTGATCTAACTGCGGAGCCGACAGCTCGTCCGCGCTGATGGCCAATGGAGTCGAATGTCCGCACTGGCGGCCATCTTGCCAGTCAGCCGTTCACCCATATTGTGTTGGTAGTGGTACATGTACTTTTTAAATATCCATTACTTGCTAAATTTTCAAACGGTTTGGTTTGTTATAAACGTCAGAGATGTAGTTATGAGACTGCATACTTATTAATAATTATGTTATGTTCTAAACCATGTTAAAAACGTTTGTAAGAAACCAACCCATTTGAAAATCGGTTGATAAATTCTATTTTTTTAGAACATAACATCATTATTCATAAGTATGCATAAGTATACAGTGTCATAACTACATCTCTGACGTTTATAACCAACCAAATTATTTGAAAATCGGTTGAAAATTTAGCAAGTTATGGTTATTTAAAAAGTACATGTAACCACTACCAACACAATGTTATGGGTGAGCAGCTGACTGTGGCAAGATGGGTGTGATGTGATGACATTCTAGATTCCCCCATAAGACATCTAGTCTTCTATATATATATATCTATGCTCAGCCTATCTATGACAGCTCAGCCTTTAGCCGTTAGCCACCGTTAGCTGACAGCTCGGACAGAGCCGCTAGCGGCTAAGCTAACAGCGGCTAACGGCCGAGCTGTCGGCTCTGAGCCGATAAGTGTTTCATTTGAATTTACTCTGTGAGACATCAATGCAACTACGTGTTTAACTCACCCAATTTACCTGTGTCTGTTTCCCTGAAGGTAGCCTTAATCTCACACACACACACACACACACATTCACACTAACAAACAATGGCTTCTCTCTTTGTTGGAATCCTTACAGACAGATTATCTTGCCCATAGATAGCCTGCCTGCCCTCCCAGTAAACGCACCATTTCGGCCCACTCTCCACGTTTCCACGGAAAATTTTGTAGTTGTTGTTTATGGTGTGGGGAGAATATAGGATTTATGTAATGGTATCACGGTTTATACCCTTGTTTGAAGAAGAAAGGAAAACAAATTCTAGACCAAATCAAAGCAAAACAATAAATAAATCACTAAGATAGACAAATATTTTTCACAAGAAAGGAATAAATCAAAAGGCAGAGCTGTACGGGCTATTGATTATTCAGTAATATTTTACTTAGCAGCTGTGTCCGCATCAGGCTTCCATAACGCTGGCATCTGAAAACCTCTACCTGGCTAACCTGCGGTGTGGTCCCAAATGTAAATGACAGGGCCTTGATACACGATTATTGGATTCATAACTTAAGGCCTGCCAGTAGCTGCCTCATCTTTTATGCATTGGAGCAGCATAACTGCATGGAGACAGTCAAACTTTTAGGAGGTGGAGACTTGGACAAACTTATGAAACCTCTCACGGGAGAAGGAAAGGGAGAAGTTGTACCCTTGCAAGTTAATTGGTTAAAAAAAAAATGCTGTAGCATATAGGGTGGAATATCAATACAAAGTATGTGTAAAACCATTACGTTACAACTTATTGACAATAATGAATGCACTGAAGCCTGAGCATTTCTTTACATTTGCATTTGATCTATTTTTGCTGCTTCCTCCTTTTAGAGAAAGAATAATACAAACATATTGAAGGACAATCATGTACTTTACACACATTTGACATATGAACAGCCAATAGCATGGACACACTGATGGTTTCTAGTGAAACGCATGAATGCATTATCGTCTTTGCCCATACACATTCTAAGATGATAACATAATTTTAAAAAAACAATAATGATAATAAAACCTACAGGAAAACTGTACACTCCAGTGTAGAATTAAGAAAGTGGAAAATGAATTGCAGTAATCTTCCATCCAATTCACTCCATTTCAGAGGCTAATCTTGATTCAGTAATAATAAAATGAGGGGCTAATCAGTTGAACCGAGGTAATTCCCGGGTTTTTTTCTTCTCTGTTCCTGCCTCAAAGGCCTGGCTCTGCACGAGAGACGGTGACAGGTTTCACATTCATTTTGACTCTGCAATCTATGGTCCTGCCAATGCAGCCAGACAGCCTCCTTAATGGGGAGTGCATTAATCAGAAAAAGGTCTGCAGGGAGAAATGGAGGACGGGAGGTGGGCAGGAAAGAGGGCAGTGGAGACCCTGTGGTCTGGCAAGAATGTTTGTTCTGCACCCCTGAAAGAACACAAAATGTGCTATGAATTGTAATGTACGTACATTATGCAAACATTCGAGGGCCTTGTATCGTCACGTATTTGGATAAAACATCTCCCTGAATATTCATTTTGATTATTTGAGAGGCAGAATAGTTGCGCCGTCTATAAATGTACATCTACGTGCCAATATAAACACATACACAGACACACACACTAGAATAATGCAATTTGTGTGCAGCATGGATAGTGGAAGCATGCACACGTAAACATTTCCATGGATCTTGATAGATCTTCATATATCTTGATAGATCTTGATGCCCTTTCCCTAGATGTTAGCGGCGTGTGTGTGTGTGTGTGTGTGTGTGGGGGGGGGGGGGCGGATGCGTGCGTTGGTGTGTAGATGATGTATGTCTAAAGGAGAAGGTGAGGAGGGGCATTTCTTTGTGCATGTCAGCCCCTGTTTTGTTGTACAAGCTAGCCTTCGGGCTGTGATTGATGGGAGCCGATGTTATGTCCAGCCGGAGCTCGGTGATTTCTTTACAAGGCTGCAAAGAGACCAATCAATCAGTGGAGAAAACCAGAGCAATGCTTAATGCGGAAAAGCAGCCTCTGTTTTTATGCTGCTCATTCACAAGGCTGGCAGTTTCGGCGAGTTCCTGGTACATCTGCTGACTGTGGTCGCTTTAGTTTAGGTTTTTTGTGTCTGTGTGTGTGTGTGGGGGGGGGGGGAACTATCAAGCACATCGGAACAACAATCATATTCCTATCGTCAATGGATATTGGCAACACAGGATGGATACAAGCTATATCTTATCTTTTTTGTATGGACCTTGAGTCTGAAATAAAAGCCTACCTATCTATACCACATGATAAGCCCTAAAGAGAGACTGTCTTTTCTTCTTTAAGTTGTGAGGCGATCAATGTCTTTTCGACTCAAACTAGTACATTGCATGTTGTTCATATTGCATACAGACAACTTTATTCCCTGTAAAACTGTAAAAAAAGTGTAATGTGTCTTGAAATGCTAGCAATTACGATCTTTAACCTAGGTTTGAACCTCTCTTCGAATCATCTGCCCTCGTCACCATTTGAGCCACCCGGCTGTCTCTAAGTGTGTTCTTTCAAAGAAAATTACGATGTATAAATTGATGGTTGATTCCACTTTGCATGTTTTTGGCCTCTGCACATCGTACAATAATCTCTTCAAAATAGGATGAATCACTTAATATCAATTGAGGCGCAAGGCACGGTTCATATGCAAATTGCTGCCCTGGGTGATCCCATGCCTGCTTTATTGGATGTCCCGACCATAACCTTTGCCACTGTGTCATTGTGAAAAAAGGCCCTCGTCTGAATTATTTTAGATGACTCCACTGAAATGCGCATTAGTTATTATCAACTGATTTTGAAAATCCCACAAAAAATAAGTATGTTCTACTTCTGTATTTCTGAGGCTTCACTGCAGGGGAAGATGGAGGCATGTCAGAGACTAAATGCCATGGAAATGTCAGAGGGACCATTTCATAAAAAGTTCTAGTTGGGAAAAGCCACAACTGTTATTCCAAAGTTGGTGAGAAGGCAAAGCCTGCAAAAACTGACTTAAATCAAATCGAATAGGAGTTAAGTCAATTTCTGAGTCTGGCTCTGAATATGTTAAGTCCTTACTTCAATGCACAACTAGTGATGTGTTTACTTGCAGAAATACAATCCATTATGTGCTTATCTTTATTAGCAGAACAGCTATTCTTTATGTAAGCTCTATTTAGATTTTTTTTTGATTCTGTATACACAGAATCTCATCTGGCACTTGACAATGAATTGGAACTAATAGATGATGAGACATAATGTTGTGAATAACACAAACAAAAAAAGGTTCACTCTCTTGCCAAGCATTTTTCTCAGCATTTCCAAGGATACTAGCTTTTGATAAAGTGAGTGCCCTACTAGCAAAGTAGAAGCAAAATAAAAAATGTGTTCAAACTGCTCAAGCACTTTCTTTTTGTGTAGGTATCACACATAATCAGACAAACAAGTATGTATTTTGAAGTCACCGCAATTGTGTGGCTAGACTCAAGTATATTGGGAACATTGGGATTTGATTATTGGGTGAGGAACTTTGCTTCACCCTGGTTCCACCCAAACCGTGTAAAAAAACAACTTGCAAGACAAAAGACGCAAGTGCCCTTCCATCCAAGATAAAAATATGCAAGCTCCAATACGTGCAAGATAACAAAAATGCAAGGTGAAATTCCTCTGACTCCGATGGGGTAGCCTGCATTTCCAAGGGCTGCAGAACCGCCCTCCAAGCCTGGCATCGGCAGATAGAAGCCTTGTGTACTCTTTCTGTATGTATTATGTATAGTACATTGGAATACCAAAATGTATTCAATGTCACTCTCAAACTGACTGTACAATGTGCCACAATATCACACTTAAAGTGTTTGTGTTTCTTGCCCAGGACGCAACACCACTCACAAGTATTGTTAGCATTCTCAATTGCTCAATTTGTTATTATGTGTTTGCTTCTATAATTACATAATCAAAGTGCTTAATTTCCTTGTAGCTATGATTATTCACTCCTTAATTATAGACTAAGGTTGGCTGAGAATGTGACCATTCAAACCCCAAAAATCTGCCATTCTTCTATATTTATATTTTTATTTCTTTTTATATTCATAATTATATTAGTTTTTCTTGGTAGGTCTAATAGGCTACATCGTGTGACCTATAGTTCTTATCGGTACTGATATGCGTATATACATATACTGATATGCGACAAACATTGTATGATCCACACAAATAAAGCGCAAATAAAAATGATGTACCAAGCATTTCGGCAAATCCCTCGATCAAACAAATATAAAGGCACACCACACCATGCATGATAATGGTCAGATGTGGAAATAGGCTGAGCTGGGTTTGGGCTGTCCTCATGTAACGTGGACCACATGTACTTCATGGCCAAGACATGAACACAGGCCACGCAAGGACACGCAACGGTCCGCCTTCATCGCGGCTAGCTCTATGATGTCGGTTAAGTGTGTCAGGGCCCACATCAAAGAACTAGTAGTTGCACTCTCGCAGGTTTGGGCACCTTGCACGGATTGGTTGTATTGCTTCACGCTATGCTAGATGCTACACAATTAAATATGTCTATGTTGAACAGAAACATCAAAGAGGTCGTTTACAGGAGAGGCCTGTCAAGGATTTTGCTGCCTGTCACATGTAATTTGAAGCTATGTAGCACTCCTACATTTTCTCTCAACGTCCAGTTCCAGGTCACCGCTCAATAGTCCCAACTAATACAGCTCTCTTGATGACTGTGTGTGTGTGTGTGTGTGTGTGTGTGTGTGTGTGTGTGT
>JAOPJJ010000122.1:5771745-5783016 GCA_027122795.1 Enchelyopus cimbrius
CCCCCCCCCCCCCCCCCCCCCCCCCCGCCCCCCGGCAACACTAACCCTCCTAATTGGGTGTAATAGCTGGAGGGAATGTGCTCGCTTTGGCCTTAAAGATGAAACGATGAGAAGAGAGAGCCGATGTTTAGAGAATACAGTGAATGTAAACACACAAGTGAAGAAAGATAGGCTGTGGCAATCAAAACAGACAGGTTCTGCTCTTAAAGAAATACAGTACATGCCTAAAAGGACATATGGACAAGGGAGCCGGAAAAGTTTAGTTAAGTTCAAGTTAAGTGAGTATGGATAGAAATGTCATCCTTGAACTTCTTTTATCTTTTATCACCTTTGATATTTAAAATGGGTTAATGATTTAATATTCATATCAGGGAACAATTCCCAACATAATAGCCAACATATCACCTTTATTACCACCTCTAGTGAGACACAAAGCAACCAGAACCATGCAATATCGACCTAAGTCTGTGCATCAATGACTGCAAAACTACTGCAGTGATTTCCGCCGAAGCAAGGATTGGAATAGGGCCAAACTCATAATCCCAACAATGTGGTTAAGCTTTGGTCACCACAAGATAGGTTGGAGCCTTCTCTAGTCTTCATTCACATTTCAGAAAACATTCATGAATTAATCTACCTTTAATAGTCCTACTGTCCAATAAGTGATTTGGGCTCTTTATAGTAGAATAGTGACATCCCCTTTTTCTATTACTTTATAAGGTGTGAAGGCTATTTCTTTTCACAGCCCATAAAAACAACATGTTGTACTCACAAAAAACGAGCCATATTTGTGATAATTTTAAATAGTTTTCTCCAACCACACTTACGCCTTCTCTGTTGCAGTAGGTCTATTGGGAGTTAACCAACATTATCCAGCAGTTTGTGGTATTTGAATAGGAAACAGCAGTCTGTGGTATCAAGAATTCCAATATGGTAAGATGGCTTCCATGTGAGGCTAGAAATTAAAAAAGGAAAAGACTGCAGTGTGGCTGAGTAAAAATGGTTTTACCTTGTCCTACTTCTGTTAGACATGATGCCTTCCTCTTGTTACAAAGAACTGGCACCACAGTTTGCCAAGTATTACCCTTATTATTTCGCACTCTGGATGGTCCTCCCTTTAGCAACTCTTAAGCCCTGTAGAGGTGCACAACAGGCTTTCGTCTAAGGAAACGATCGATACTCCCTCAACATGGGCCCTGGGCAGTGATAATGGACTCTGCTCAAGTGCTAGGTTCACAGAGCGCATCAAAAGAAAGATGCTAGCATCTCATAAGGTGAACCATTTATGGACGGGCTACATCAACATTCAACAGGAATTGCAATATCAACATAAAAAATATATAAATTATGTTGGTGTTTTTATAAATGTACTAAAGAAGAGTAGTGAGTGGTATCGTGTTTAGTATTACTATTGTGGTCAACAATTTGTCACAATGTGACCATGTACCAAAATAGTGTGCATAATCAATTTTACAGACTCTATTCCAAAAAATGTATCAAGGAGGCACATGTAAAGACATGCATGATGTTGCTTGACTCCTACTGAAAGGAAGGAAAAGATTCCTAATCATAATGATCTAATTAATAAATCACAGCCTCATGTTTAACCATGCGATTTGACTTTCTCTCCTTACATGCTCACTTTATCTCCGATGCAATACATTTTTTCTCACTGTGTAAACTCCCCCCCTTCTGTTTTTCTCCATCTCGTCTATTTATCTGGCCCACAAACCCTACTGTGGTCTCTCGGCATGCTCATTACTGTTGGCCTAGTTTGCTCAGGAGAGCCTTGCTAGCCTCATTACAAACATATACACCGCCCATTTTTCTGTACCTCTTTCACTAACTAAATATCTCCCCTACATGTATTTCCGTCTCTCCGATGCACAGAGAAGGCCCTGTGAAGGCTCTTCAAACACAAAGCAACACCCCTGTTGGACTCTTTCTTGATGAAAAAGGTGGGGCTGCCCGGATGTGTGACTGCAAATTAACAACCAGGAGAAGACTTAAACGCTATCGTACTACATTTCCTCAGAATACTAGATGTCACCTAATGATTTATGTATTTTACTTAAGATTTGATCATTAGAGCAAGATTATATAATTTATACTACAAATTCAGTGGAAATACCAGAATATCATTAATCCACAAAGAAATATCCGTAAATTGGTTTCAATGGGTTTAATTAAGGATATCCATTTCATGTTTTGGAGGTAGTAAGATACTTTTTAGAATCCTACGGCTATTCATTTACTGTATATGAGTAGTACTTCTTAGAAGGTAACACCATCCCTCAAATACAAGGCAACAGCAGAAGTAAGTTGTCATGTTTGAAGAACGTGCACACCAAGCTGAGTGTTTATGTACAAAGAGTCAGTGAGACAATTTGGCTATGAGAAAGCTGTTACATTCAGATCACAGGTGCACAGCAAGCTGATATTTGTTTATTCCAAGGATCACATTGCGTTTTTTGATATTCTTGTCTTCAACACATGCTGTTTCCTGCACTCAATCAATCACTCAGAAAATATACCCCTCGTTGGAATTCAAAACATGCAGTCTGAGGGCAGGCAGGCTGACATGATTAGTAAAGGGGAACTGTTATATTGGAAAATGAGGTTTGGATGCACAACCACACTGTACAAAAAAGTACTGGGGCGGGGGAGGGGGGAAGCTGCCTGGAATCTGCCTGGACTTTGTCTGCAGCCATTTCTGGATTATCTCTCAATGCTTCAAGTGGAGATACATTTGCACATGCGCAGGTGTACACACAAAACATAGACACACATTTACACATTCACAGCACCTGGTTTAAAGATCCTCATACGTATACAAAGGAAAGTTATCTGGCCATTGAAACATTCCAGCCCCTTTGGAGCTGATGACAGGAGGATGATGACGTGCACAGAAACACCTAGCATAATTCAGGAGGAGGCATGTGATGGGAGATGCATACCAGGCAAAAACATAATAATTTTTCTTAAAGGGGCAGTGAACACAACATTGTTTTGTGTTTGTTTTAACCATGGTTGTAACATAAAAGTATGTGAAAGTATGGATTTGTTCCTCGGTTACTACAAAACACTCAAGAAGGTTAGCTTCTCTGACACCCTTAGTATAATGACAAGGTGTGTATGTGTGAGGCACCATCTTGGCAGATATGGATGTTGATATCCATGTACAGGTGTTTAAGAAAACAGGTTAAACATTGACAATCAATTGACTAAGCAGTCCAGGGTTTATTTTTCCTATATGTGTAATATAATTCAGTATTGTTATTTGCAATTCTTTTGACTTTTGATACTTCTCAGGGGTCAACGTTCCGCAATTTATTTATTACGTGAATACATGAATCAAATGTATCTAAAGATTATAAAGATATAAATATTCAAGTGGCTTTGTTATTATTTGTAAAGCTAACTAGAACTAGGCATTACGCTATACCATATGCCACACTGGGGATCAGATGTTGATAGAACCTTAGTGACCACACTTACATTACCGTAGCAACTCTTTAGTATTTTGCTATGTATGGCAAATACAATCTTAAAGGTTGTATCAGCGATTCTGCCATTTGATTACTAATACCATTTGTTTTTGTTTACGATCTCGGAGCATAGGCTGCCTACAGAGATGCGGTTTCAACCTAGAATCACTGATAAAACCTTTAAGGTGTGACTTAAAGGTTGTATCAGCGATTCCGCAGCAAAAGAAATGCATTTCTGTAGGCAGCCTATGCTCTGAGTGGTTTGGAGTGGCTGGTAGGCACAAATGTTTTCGTGTGAGATTTCGGAGCATAGACTGCCTACAGAGACGTGTTTTTTTGATGGCTATAGGGCGGGCAGCTACCAGATTGTGAGGAATGATCAGATGAATGTGATCATTAATGTTTCGGCTTAGAATCGCTGATACAACCTTTAATTCACCAGACTGCAAACCCGCAAAGAATTTTTTTTACTCTTACTAAATAACTGATGAATCACCATAGGAACATTGCAATAATGTAATATGCAGTGATTCTGAGACAGGATCCCTGAGTTTTGAATTTCTTGTGAATACAGTAGTATATTATCTATTCATTTATTTTTAACCCTATCCATTTTTTTAAATCCAATTTGTATGTTGAAGGAAGCACTTTTTATTGAGCAGAATACAATGTTTCTGGAGAATAAAAAGAAGCTTTTGACAATTTTGAAGGGCTTACTTAAGCTACCTGCACCCATTTCATCCCAAATAAGAAGGTTGGGCTTATTGCAAATTTGATGATTTTCCTGCAGACGATGGAGAGATTATTTCCGAGATAAAGCTCATAGCCTTAACCCCCTAAAGCCTACTTTGACTGATGCATGCAGCTGGAGTCCAGTATACTCTGCTGCAAAAGGCAACTGCAGGAGAAACATAGCCGTTAAAATGCAAGTATGCTATATCGGCAATTGAGATTTTCTGAACATAAACCATTCTTTAATCAGTAGTTTTGGGGATGCAAAAGTGAAGTCAAGTATGCTTGAGAACAACTGTAGGGGAGAAAACATTGCCAGGTGCAGTCAGACAAGGTTCAGAAACGTAAAACTGTTCCTCGATGTGACATCTGTTCCAGTGTGACAAAATATGTTTTTGCCACCAAAGCAACCAGACCCAAATGAGTTCCCCATGACAAAGCCACTGAGTAAATTGAATCATGATGCAAGAATTGCATGTGTAAAAGCCCCCCCCAAAAAAACTAAACTCTACAAACAACTTTTGAGTGCTTGGCCCAAATTACTGAATATATGAACCCAAGGTCCAGAAGTGGGGTAATTATTGTGATTCGATGGGATTAATGCCACCATGAGGTCTAACCGACTGGTCTGTGCATGAAAGGAAAGGCTGCAGCTTGCTCTGAGTCAGGAATATTAAGCACTCTTAAAGCTCGACTGACACCAAAGTTGAAACGTTCTAATGACCACTTTCATGTTGGAGCGTGATCCCTTCCATGCTTGTTACTGCTGCCACGTGCTGACATTTGCATTAAGTCTTCTATTTTTTGCTTTTGGCAAAGTCCTTGTCAATGTTTTGGCATTGCCTTAATCAAGCACTAAGATGATCAGTGTTCAAGTCAGACTGCAAATTCTCGAAATAATAAGAGCTTCAAAACTATCCTGATACATGTGTCTCACTATCAGAGAATTTCTCATTCCCTTCAAGTTTTTATTTGAGGAAAAGACAACTATTTTCTTCCTAGTAAAAGGCATTAACATGCTTTCTCTGAAAGGAATGTTTACATTTGTGTTTATTCTTTGTTAATGTCAGAACAGGTTGACTTGTATTGTTAAAACACACATTGACTAGTTGCATTAACCATGTCATTAGGATAGAAGGGAAGGGAAAATCCTAATAGAGAATTAAAATGTTTCTGCTGACATACTGTAAGAACCTTTCTACCCATCTCTTATTGTTGTGCCACATAAAAGTAATGTTGTGAGCATTTTCTTTATGCTTCTCCTTGTAAACTCTGAAATAATCATTCATGTCCTGCTCAACCAACTCAGACATGAATTGTGTGAATGACAACAAAACCTCAATTACAACATAGTAAAAAATAGCGCCACATCCAGCAAAGGTAATGAGAGCATATTTTGATGTTTGTATCAATCCAAATGAAGTCAAATCTTTGGAGGTAGGACTATGCATCTATTACCAACCTGCACATTTGGCATTTGAGCTTAGCAGAGTTGATGTGTGCATAGTATTGGATGCCCCATCTCATGATTCAAGATTGTATCGTTCACAACATTGTAAAGGTCATTGGGAGATTGTAGGTATCTATTATTGAAAAGACACCCTTGCAACGTCTATAACCTTCAGAGCTTGATGAATGTAATACAGTTTAAAATAGATTGCCACCTTCTGCATGCATTTAAGAAGGCCGGTTTAACAGGTGCTCTCTCCCTCTCTCTCTCTCTCTCTCTCTCTCTATATATATATATATATCTTATATTCTGTCCTTTACATTCTAAATGAAACAGACGATGACTTCATTGTTTGCAGCACTGTATCGCACCGAACATTGCCTATCCTCGAAGCTTACTTTTTGTATACATTTTATACAAGATCCCATGTTTGCCATAGTGAGTGGAATATTTTTATATTAATATTTCATGTCAACTGAATGAAGAATTCCCTTCTCATTGTCATTTTGCTAATGTTGTGGGTGTCAATCATCAAAATAAGGGTAGAAACATTCAATCTGGCAATTATCTTGATGCACAGACACACCACACACTCAGGAATCAGAGCAAAAAATGGCAATTAACAGTGGATGAGTTCATTCATTTACGAACAATTTACTAGAGGATTTAAAACAGGCTCTCGAATTGGATCCTTTATGGAAGTCCATTTACTTAAAGGCCTATGATAAACATTTACAATTATATTTAAATGAAATTTGAAAAATATAAAAAAACACTTGCACAAGTACATACATACATACGTACGTACGTACGTACGTACGGACATATATACAGTACACTTACTACATGTTGAAATAAAGGCTGCATTCAGGTTGTATATGTGCAGTTCTCGCTCTTAGGAAGGCCTATGGGGCAGACTGTATCCAAGACAATGGCACAGCGGGAACAGAGGTTCAGGAACCAGAAGAAGAAGAAGACCTTTGTCTGAACCACGACACAATGGAGCCTATTATACCCACGGCCAGTTAGCTGCAAACAAAATGTCTGCCTTCAGTCAGAAATCAATGTGTGAAACTGTTTACAAATGTGAGTTGAAACACCTACTCCAAGGTGTTTGATTATACCCTTTTGTTGCTCACCAGACCCTACCCCTTTGCGGTACAATATCATATCATTATTGTGGTATAGCCACTTGATATCATGCCACAATAAAACATAATGATCTGGAACTTTTATTCATAAAGTTTTCTACTTTTGCATTTTATATGCATCAACTAAATAACAAACACACTGTGGGTGAGAGACCAGCAGTTGTCAGCATTAACATCAGATACCGTCAAGGTCAAAGGTTACCAAGTTTGCCTATTTGGTAATTGAGAATAATCCATGGAGACTAGCAATACTACTTACTAGTGAGCTTCATTGAAAGACAGGAGTCACTTCTCTTTTCCAGGCAATGCACACCTGGCATCACAAAAGGCCTCACTTTGCATTGATTTGTTTTGAAGTTTGATTCTGGTGACGTCCAGCAGGGGAATCAGGGAGATGCATTCTGAGGAAAATGCAAATGATGACAGGACTTGGGGCTACAGGGCGTTGGCCAATCAATACATTCGAGAAATTGTATATATTCCCTTTCCCAAAGGATCCTGCCACGCTAATTAGTGACACCAACTGAACATATTGTACCAAGTTGCTAATGCCCCCACATAGTTTCATATTGACTGAACAAGAAGACAGGAATGTGTGGATGAAAGGAGTCCAACATTGTTGCCATAAATAGTGCTTTTACAAAAAGAAATGTCATCATACCGGGCTCATGCAAATGGCTGTGGTTGCTGTTAATTTTATTGTCGTTCATTCTGTTCAAAATGTTCAAAAAAGCCAGCAATGATAAAGCGGAGGTTGACAAGTGAATATAGCTAGGCATGAAGGACCACATCCTGGCAGACATTGTACGTGTGTGTATGTGTGGGTGTGTGTGTGCGTGTGGGTGTGTGTGTGTGCGTGTGGCCAGTTAAGAGAGCGCCTAGCGCTCTTCTAGCGCCCTGCTCTAGAACCACGCTTTGTGTAAAAGACAGTGAGGTTTGTCTGACTCCTGAGGCAAGTATGTCTCCAAATGAAAACAGACAGTAGGGATAGCCGTGACCCACTTACACGCTCGTTTTCTTCTACATATTGACCACACACTGTGGAAAGAAAACGTCAGTGAGCAACTTCTCTTGCATTTTTGTCTGGCCCGCTTCAAAGAGAGCTGACGAAACAGAGAAGGGGAAACTCTAGCAATGCGTGGCTGCTGACCCGGTGGATCTAACCCAGTGTCTTTAAGTCGTTAACCTGCTCTTCAGACAACAAGCTGGCAGTGTTACTTGGGATTAACACGCTGTGACCTGCTAATGATGCCATTCAGTTATCTTAGGGTAACTAACAAAGAGTCTCATACACACATCTGCCTTGTAAAACACATACATGTATGTCCTCAAGAGAACAGAATTATCAATTTTTCCTTCTGTAACCATGAGATGACTGAACAGGGGCCTTAAAGTTTTTCTACCTGTTCAACGGCTAGTCTATAAAAGTAACAATAGCCTAGCCATTAGGCTAATGCAAAAGTATGAAAAAATGATGCCTTGGGCTTGGTTTGAGATTAACTATTAAAAGGGAATAGTAAAACGGACATAAGACAGAAGCATATTTACGAGTTAACGGTTGTTAAATCGACAGATATTCATTACTGTTCTGTCACCATGCAGCCGTCATTCTTTCTATCTCTGTGACCCAGACCTGTGCCAAATAACACCAGCCGTTCAGAGATTCAGATTTGTGACTCAAGAACCACCAGTTAACCTTTTACTGATAATTAGATGATAGTCGTCATGATAGTCGTCAGATAGCTTTAATGCAGCATTAGTGCAACAGTTTTGCTGTCAAGTTGGGCCTACAAAGGTTTTGATCCATAATGCAGTTATTTATTTGAACACACGCATCAGAATAAGCAGTAGAATCATTGCCCGATCAATTTCATCCAAAGGGGAACTATATTATCCCTATGACGCGCTGATGACCCTGTATGCTCTGTTGTGGCAAAACGTTTCTCATGTTTGAACTGCAACACGAATATTGCCGTAAAATAGAATACAATCAGAAAATGCACTGCATCTGGTATCACTCGATCTTTAATGGAACATATCCTATGTGTTCACATGTTCAGAGCCTCTCAGACAATTACCAACAGAGGGCAGCTACAGGGGTGACACTTCCAGTGACACTTCCATGTTACGCTTGCAACTCGTGAAATCTTCAATGCCACCTTATGGTCTGCATTAGTCATTGTTCACAAACTATACATTATCATACAACACCAAATATTTCAATTGTTTCTTTGTTTCTTTGTTTTATATAAGGGTATTTCGCTGGGTATTTTGCGGTATTTAGTCAAATGGTAAATGGCCTGCATTTACTTTCCAATTAGTGCCTCATATTCCCACACACAGACACACTGACACAACTGCACCAATTGCATTCTCAGCAATGTAAAGCGGCTACCAGTGCTAGGCATCTTGCTCAGAGACACCTCGACACTCCACCAGGAGGAGGCATAGATGAACCAGCAACCGTCCGGTTGCCAGACAATCCAATGTACCTCCTGAGCAACTGCCACCCGGTAATAATATTCTTCCATATCACTATTTCTAAGGATACGTAGTAGGATACGTAGCATTCACTAAATATATTATCAAAATATTAACTTTACTATCATAATTGAACAGGCTGTGATATTGAGATTAGGTTTGTCGTATGGCCCACCCTTCTAGCTATAATGGTCCGGTTCTGTTCGGAACAAGAGATTACCATAGCCTCCCTCCGTGTTGCATGGATTCTTGTTACGAATATGAACCCTTCAAAGATTCTGATACAAATACTTCAGGGTAGCTGTGCTTGAAGTTATACATATTGTAGAAAAGGTGAGGAGGAATATCATTTAATGTATAAGAGTTAACCAGATCCAAATCATTTTGGGTAAGTTAAAACAATGATAGGAAGAGTCCACAAACTGCAGCCTTGGAGCACAGTTAGGGAGAGTGTTTTGCAGAAGCGCTTGGAGAATACTGTTCTTGGACTTCTGGTGTAAATATCATGATCACGTTTTACCTGCTTCATTCACATATGCAAATTATGTTGAATGTTAATACGGTTCAGTTTATTAACATTATGTGTATAAATGTATAAACATACTGCCCAAAATGTTAGATCCAAAAGGTCATCCCCCTAACACTGTCCCTGTGGCAATGTGGCTCTTGGGACACACCGTTGGGAAGGGAAGCCACAGAACGAAAACCACAGTTAACACCCCTCATGTTTGGCCTGAGCTTCTTGACGCAATCACCCATCGATATGATGAGGAGAAATACAAAATGTTTCATATATCTTCTGGTTAATACTTGTATCAATCTGGTGTCAGTCTTTAAAAAGCAGAACATACTATAGGTGACAAACTTGTATTCCTTTCACTAAAATCGTCACGTAGGCAACTGGGCAGCTTCTGCCCATCATGTCAATCTTTGACACCATGGACCAACTCAGATTCCTTTGGAAGAAGCCGGGGTCTCCCTATTCAGTGGAAGATCGGGAAAACTGCGATCGTTTAACAAGTTATGCATTTAAACTAGGCCTATTCTATAGTTTTTGAGTCAAACCTTTCAAAAAGTGAAGGGGCTTTTTCAATCTTGATCCGTCAAACAGCCTACGTGAACGCATTACTCGGCTCAACCAGGCACTGGCTGCCGATGCTCGAACCAGGCAGTCAATGATGATCCATTTCAAACATGATCACCTTTCATCATCCCAACAGCCGCCCAGATCAGTCATTCTCCGCACACCAGATGGCAAAATACAAATGTGAACGGCATGGATCAAACATAATTCGGCCTACAGTGTAACATAACAAATAATACCACAGGGACCGCTGACACTGAGCACGTCTCCAACATGCAATGCAATCACTTTTCCGCTCACCTTTCACGAAGTGCGGGACAGCGGCGCTCAGACAGAGGACGATGGAGACAAGAAGCGGTCCCATCCTCGCTCCAAAGCAGGCTCTCTCCAGATGCCTATCGAGTAACGGAGCAATACACTTCAGTGATTCTTGTTCCGTCAGATGTGGGACAGTCCACACTCCACAGAGCGATTGTAGTATATCTCCCACTGGGACGCGTAAGTCCCCCCTTTTTTGTTTTTCTTGAGTCGCCGTCTGAGAGAAAGTCGGTTTGGTTTAACAGACCAGGAGAAAGAAGTGACTCTGACAGCGAAATCCGTCCTGCTGTGTCCCCCCCCCCCCTCCCACCCGCTTTCCTACCGCAGCGGTGGGATGGAGAAATGTGTGCGATCGCTGCTAACTGCGTCCGCGCGGAAGGTCTCAAAAGAGTGTCCGTGTGGATATCAGACTCACCGGGAGAAGGGAGAGCGCGAACACCAGACAAAAAAGTGCGCTTCACTGTTGGCCGCATCGAACCGGCTGGGGCGCTGTCTCACTGATACACACAACGCGTCGCTCCAGTGGCGGCGCCATAATATTTTTTACAGGGGTGGCCAGGCTGGAGG
>JAOPJJ010000122.1:5909085-5919512 GCA_027122795.1 Enchelyopus cimbrius
TAAAATGATTTAAATTTTCTTTTTAATTTAGATTCCTCCATCCCCCCCCCCCCCCCAACACACACACACACACAAACACTCTCTATAGTTTTTGTCTTTCCTATATTCTCCTCCTGTCCTTCCTTGTTTATCTATCTGTCTTTCTTTTTATGTTTATTTGATGAAAGTATCACTCTATTTACAAAAAACCTCAACAAACATACATACACACACACACACGTACACACACACACACACACACACACGTACACACACTCACAATCACACCCCAACCATGAAAGGTGATGACATTGTCTGACGCGTCCTGGCTTCTGGTGCATGCACTGTATGTACAGCAGAATTACAAACTGCCATTAGTTTCATTACCACAAATGATGTCATTTCTATGATGATCTATAGACAGGGGCCGTGATAGAAGGAAAGAGATGTGAGTGAGAGAAAGAGAGAGAGTGAGAGAGAGAGAAACAGAGAGACAGAGAGGGTCAATCAAATACATTGCCAAGGATTTGACAGGGACTTCCACTCGTTGGGGAGCTCTGGGGAGCAGGTTATTATTGTATTCCACAGCAGACGTATCATTCCTCTGCACATCAACACCCCTCACCCTTAAATTTATGGTTTGTCGTAAAAATGTCTGATGGCCGGCCAACTGACTGTGGAGGAGACTGAGAGGAACAGTGATGCTTGGAGGGAATGATGAGGGAAAAGGTCTATTCGGCAGAATGGAGCTTTACACCAACTTCCCCCTGATCTAGATCTTACTTTAGTTTGACACAGAACAGTCTGCCGTTAAAAAATATATATATGATAATATTGTCTAGGATCTATGTTGGGCTGTGTCAGAGGAATCACATTATACCGTTATTATACAATCAGAGGCGGTAGCCTACAAGGCAGAGCTCTTTGTGGATTTTTGCCTCAATGCTATTGACCTGGTCTCAGTTTCTCACGCCGTGATATTGATTGTGGACTCCTATTATTGAATTTAAGCAAGGGTAACACACAGGATTATGGATTATGTAAAATCCCTCACACAACCTTTGAATTAAATATTGAAAGAATGATAGGAAATAAAAAAGGACCGTTTTTTTAATCAATGGGCGTTAGCCTCAGCCAAATGGTGTTTTTTGCTCATTAATAGATGTTACAAAAATATATAAATATATATAAGTACACCAGCTAATAAGCGAGGGTACAGTTTATTCATCAATTGTTTTATTATCGTGTGTCAAACCTAATCCATGTTCAGTAAATCAGGACCCCATCGTTTTTTTCTCATTTATTCCCTTACACTGCTGATGTGTAGGCTACTTGGCCCTCCCAAACGTATTGACTGGGTGCCAGTAAGTCATGGTTCATTGCTTTCTGTGACTAAATGCAAACTAAATGCAATGGCAAAGGCTGACAAATCTGCCATAGTGTCAATGAAAACCAGACCCCAAGAATGGCTTCTCCGCGGGAGCGCCTTGCTCTACCTCTGTCCGCCCTAAACACCCGTCTGTGGGGACGCCCCGTTATGTGTGCCGTCCTCTCCGGCCCCCGATGAGAACTGACAGCACCAAAGGAAAGTCATGAATAACCTAGAGGAGCAGCAGAAGGGGAGGGTGTGTGTGTATGTGTGTGTGTGTAGCATGAGAAAAAGGTGTGCGTTGAGATAGGGAGGGATGGGGGAGCAATGCAACAAGAGAGAGAGTGGAAGACGGGGACAGAAAGATGGAAGACAAAATACAAAGGAGAAAAACAGCCTTCATTGTGGGGGGAATGGGCTACATGTGAGTTAGGGGATGAGCTTGGCAAAATGAGAGCATGGGATTTTAATGGCGTGAAGTCCCAGCTGTTGCTCACTGCTGCGTAACACACCGCAGAACGTTGTCTCGGGAGGCCGACGTGATCCTGAAGCATTATGGGAACGGAGCTGGACTAGGGGTCACCTCTACTGCACGGATGACATTGCCCCATTTAGACTGTGACCGCAATAACTCATCACCTCAAACAGGGAATCGATACAGGTCAGCAGGCATGATTAAGCAATGAACCACCTACCCACTTTAGCAAATGATATCCCATGATGCATTATTTACTTTACGTAGCATGAGTAATGCTGTGGGGTGGGTTTCTGTCGGTATGAAGCTGTGCGCCCTTGGTGCTGTTTACTGTCCGGGCGACCGGAACCCCAGCCTATTAGGGATGATCATGGACAGAGACATGTTATTTGTGACATATTCATTTTAAATCAACTACATTTTAAAAGCTTTTCACCCTCTTATCTCTGTCAATGTCTGTCTGTCTTGCATAGAACCAAACACACACATTAAATTTTTTTGGAGGCTGATATTTCTAGGTTACTTTTGACAGGAAGTGCCTCTAATGACAGCCACATTCATTGGCCCCCGGAGGGTTGTCAAGCATGGCAACCCTCGGATGGGAATGGAGCCGCCCAGACAAGTGGTGCCAGGGTAATATCATCTGTTCACCAAAATAAAATACACTGCGCCAAGCGACACTACGCATTTGGTCCCAGCAATAATACAACCTCACTTCACTCAATACTCTGATCTTTTTCTCTTTTTTATACCAATATTGATCCCACAGATGAAGTGCAAAGAGGTTGTCATATAAAAATGTGATTTTTATATGTCTTTCTCTGAACGTGCGCCAAGTCAATCAAGCTTATTAACACAATGGGTCCAAGTCTGTGGCGGCATACCTTGGTCTGAATGTAGCTCGAGCCTCTTATTGATGCTCTTAGTTAGATGGAATAATGTGAAGAGTATCAGATGGCATTCTGTTTGTGCTTGAGTGCTCTTTATTCCCAGCAGGGTCCATATGGACAAGCATCCCCCTCCCCCCCGCCTTTTCCTGAACAAGATGACAAGGCACTGCTTTGCAAAGTCTAAACGCTGTGCACACGTGTCAAGCATGCTGTACATGTTCTACGCACATGGGCATTCCAGGGGTTGCCTCATGTTTATTTATACTGTTAAGCATCCCTTACATATTTAAAAAGCACACTTTGTTGTGTATAAATGTATTCATGAGAATACAGGGATCTCTGTTTACATATACATACCAAGAGTACGTATTAATACAGGGTTTTGCAATATCCATAGAAGAGAGTAGCTTTTTTTTAATGAAATGCAAAGTATATCCAGTTATAAACCATATAACTGCAAAATAATATTATTTCAAAAGTCATTGTAATGTTTGCTTGCTATGTGTTTGCTAACTAGTGCTTGAAATGTGTAATTCACTCAGGGATATGATATTGAAATGACCGTATGTTTGAGGGCTGTTTATGGTAAATACCAATTTCCTTCCTGTGGTTATGCAAGCGAGCATGCATCTGGGCAAACCGAATTGCACGGGTCTCCGGGTCTATAAAACAAATCCACATGAGACAGAGTTTAAATGGAATATATTATGCAAGTACAACTTTTTCATGAACATTTAAAAAAATAATAATACCACTTTTTATTTCACTAAACATACCCAACATATTGAAATAGTTAGCAGCACAATATTTCATTGCTCAGTTTCTTCATTGTCAGAAATGTCTAATTTCTATCAAGTGCTCACTTCCCGACCACCTTACAGTATAACAGTATAACAGTATAACAGTATAACCAACCTATCTTGGACATGTGAGAAAAAGGCCCACCACTTTTCTTCGACTGTTATTTCCTAAGTGTGACTGAGGGGGCCACGTGCACTTTCACCCCCCCACCCCCACCCACCCCACAACATAATCACCAGAGCTCTCTGTCCATATGTGCCATCGAGTGACAGCTGCACTCTCCCCCACTCAATCTAAAAAAAAGAAAAAGACTCAACATCAACCTTCCAGAAATCAGTGAAAGTCAACCCACGTTGTTTTGGAGAGTCTTTCAGTTTTGCGGCCTTACTCTTTCTACTAGCTAATGTCAATTAAGGTGAACAACATGGCCGTTTTTCCTGCACTCTGGGAAACAGTAAAAACCTTTTTTTTGTTCCTTTTAACCCACGTCAAACATCCGCATTCCCACGAGCGGCACTAACAACGCATTAAAGTCTCCACAACATCTGGTTTGATGAAATTCACTCACGGATTAGAGGAGGTGTTGGCTCAGCCGCCTGCACCGTACACTCAACTCAAATCAGTCCTACAAGGCGAGAGAGGAACACCACTATTGAGTTGTTTGCCAAGGAATTGCTCTTCTGCAGGCAAGCCGGAGCAAGCGTGCAGACTAGAGTGCACAATACCACAACATGTACATGTCCAACTTCCTTCTGTCTAACCTCTCTTCTAACTTTCACATGTGTACATTAGCTTACCTTTACATATCAGATGCATAAAGAATCATCCATTCATACTGAATAAGACCCATGTTTGTTGTATGTTCATTCAATGAAATTTCATAGCTTCAATACCATGTCTTGAATCTGCATTCCTCAAAAATGAGGCCTTCTCATAAAACCATAAACAGCAGAGGACATTGGTGTCAGCGTGAAGATTGGATGTATGTCTTACCTCTTGTTTCAAATGAATATATGTATGGACGTATTATACGCAGAGTCTTGCTGTGGCATGCATATTCATACAACATTCATTTACTGTCAAAATATTGTGTAATTTGTTACAGTGGTTAAAGGTACTCCTAAATTGGTTTGTCATTATCAAAACTTGAAGCTAGAGAAATGATGAGACAAATATTTGAAAATAAATATTTATCAGTTTCTTCTTTATGTTGAAATAATGTAATGAATTATTCATTTATACTGAGATTCAAACTCTCAGCATAGGCTCACAAGAAGATGAAAAGGGAAAGCAATATATTCTGTGATGGATATTTGGCATTGGACATGCCATGGACACATTTATAAATAGAGCTCAGAGAGATATTCCCTTCCACAGTCCATCAACTCACACTATCCAATATGTGTGTCACTCTCTCCCTTGGTAAAACTTTCATGTTAATCCGGTGAATTATTTACCGGCTCAATTTAGGTGAATACAAGTAACCCCCTGGTGCAGATCAAGAAGGAAAGGCAAATGGGCGCGGCCCAGGATCATAAGTGTAAATGTGTGCCTTCCAGCTCAGGCCTTTGCTTTTCACAAACATAAATAAGACTTCATGGGGGTTAAAACGGGGTTCATGCACTTCACGGAGATCAGGTTTCTACGGATCATTGGAGGCGGTGATCCTATTTGGCTGTGAATAAAATAAGACCCATATAAGACCCCATATTATTTGAGAAAGATAGGGATTTGCTGATTTGTGGATTGGCATAATGTGCATAAGGTTGCATGTGTGTACTCAGGTACATGCCAATTCATACATGTTTGTGTCTTAATCGCTCAGTGTGGGTATTTGTTTAGGTCATGCAAAGTGGCTACCACAGGATTTTATGTCAGCTTGTTGTCAGCCTTGGCTTTGAACAGTTCACTGACCATCTGTGCCACAGGACATGAGGGCAACCATGACTAGCTTAGATCCTGTTATGTTGCACAGCTGGAGAATGTGCATCTCGCACCATTTGTATTGGCATTTGTATTGACTCTCATTAACAATTACTAAATTAGGCTATGTCTGAAGACAATAACATTTTTGGTCAACATACATATGAAAGTAATTAATCCCTATCAAGATTTGTCATTATGAGTAAAGTGTATGAAATCCAACAAAACAATATTTGATGATGATGACAGATAGAGAATATTATTAGCTTTCATACATCGTGGTTTGAAATATTGAACAGGTGTGGCAAAACGCATTCAATAATCGAGCAGGCTAACATGAAATAACCTTGCATGGCAATCATACGTGTGGATAACGCGGAAATGGTAATTTGAAAGATTGTTAGTGTTTTTCTGATATCAGATTAAATATATATAATGTTGTGGTGTGGTGTGGTGAACTACACATTCTCTGGGCTGGCTCAGTTCGCGCACCGAGCACGCGCCTGTGAAGTGGCGCGGGGAG
The DNA here is from genome assembly GCA_027122795.1 of Enchelyopus cimbrius. Classification (NCBI taxonomy): domain Eukaryota; kingdom Metazoa; phylum Chordata; class Actinopteri; order Gadiformes; family Gaidropsaridae; genus Enchelyopus; species Enchelyopus cimbrius. Next base: position 5,915,046 of record JAOPJJ010000122.1, read on the forward strand.
GGGAGGGGAGCGAGCAGAGCAGCAGCGGGCTAGCCGAGCCACCAGCCCCGGAGCCGAGACATAAGGGCGAATAGCTTGTACACGCAATAACCAAACACGTCCTCTTCATCTAAACTACCCGGAGGGTTCTCTGCCAGCAGAACCCACCTACGCGCTGTAACATTACGCATGTGGAATAGTTGTGGACGCCACTGGAACTAAAGCGAAACAAAACAAGAGTGGAATATACTACAACCGTGACAATAAAACAACACTCCTCCAGTACAAATGGACTTGTGTTACTGACGAGGAGGACTGAAACAACGGAAAACTTGTTATTGACCCGACTACCCTCTCTCGGTATTTAAGTTGAAGTGTTCTAATACTATTTTTGAGTGAACTTTAAACTCAGGAAACAATGAAGACATAGCAAGCGATAACTCCTCAAGTGTTTTGAGGCTGCTAGCAATTCCGCTAGCTCGGCTATCCTGTAGCTAGCTAGCGTGAGGCTAAAAAGCTAGCGCTCGCTAACGGAAAGCACAAGAGACGTTAGCGGATTGGCTAGTTAGCCGAACGTGTTTTCAAGAAACTTTTGGTTTCGTGTTTTTGTCACCCAGCTAGGGAGGGTGCACGGCAGCACTAGAGGGGAAGGGCAGGTTCCCTTCTGGAACACCCCCCCACCCGCACACACGCGCACATTTCGCGAACATGATGGCTGCGGAGATCGGCAGCGAGGAGACGGGATCAGTGTCAACAGTGACCGGGGTGGCGGGCAGCGGAGGGCCCGACACGGCCCATTTCCCTATCTACTCCAGGTCCACAAGAGCGCGAGTCACTGATCTGGGACCAGGGTTTGAACCAGCCATGCGCCAGAATTCCAACACCTCTCCAGACTCCCTTCCCGACATAAGTATCATATATCCCGTTTCAAGGGGAGACATGTCCGCAACAGGGAGTGGTGGGCATTCAATCATTCTGGGAACAAGCTCAGGAGTCGTGTGTGGTTCTCCCACTTCGGATGACCCAGGTAGCCGGATGTCACCCACATCTTCATGCCCGGATGGGCCGAATCTCTTCCCCCCACTGCCACCCCCTCCCCCACCTCCTCCAGGCTGCGGGGTACTGGGCACTGTGGACGAAAGTGACATGCAAGATGGACCAGAATACGAGGAAGAGGAGGTGGTGTTTCCCCTTTCAGCGCCACCCACGAACCAGTAAGAATATATAAATGGAAACGTCACATTAAATGTACTTCATTCACATCCACAGAGCAGTGTTTTAAAGAAGCGTGATGGTTACACCCCCTTCCCAGTTTGGCCTGAATTTATGCTTTAGTTGGCTGCATATCTCCCCTGCACTGACAGCAAATGGGCTTTCCTTGCTTACACCCAATTGACAATAATTGTGTTGTAGGAAGTTAAATGTGGTATATTTATTTTTTATCTTGAGCAAACTTCAGAAATCTTAAAATACGACAGATGTGAACCTGACCGAAACACAAATCATAATTTATTTGTCATTTCGATATGTTTCTTTATTATTGTGCCTTAATTGCCGTCAAAATGTATTAGGTCTTTTGTGTTATTGTCTTTATAAGTTAACTGCAAACTGGACTATTTGTCGACTATGCTAGCAACATTTTGAACATTCTTTCAATATTGTCAACATACTGTTACACTTTGTGTGTATGTGTGTGTGTGAGCGTTTTGAAGCCTGGTAAATGGTCCTCCTATTTGTTACAGTCTCATTAGAGAAGTGCTGAGTGTGTAATTTCTAGCCCACATACTGTGAGATATGGAAGTGGCTTGAGGAGGATTGTGGATTCAGCTTTTATTTTAGGAGCAACCCTATATCACCCTGTCACATTACAGAGGAAGGGTACAGAAAGCACTTATTTTATTCAAGGGAACCACCTTTTTTTTTTTTTAGAGCTGGCTGTCTTTGAATCAAACTCTGAATCCGTAGCCAACACAGTCGCTCGGTTGTCACTTGGGTAGTAATAGTACTTGTGTGTAATAGTACTTTTTTTTGTTGTTCTTTATCGGTCTTGTGGTCAGATGTTTATCAGCAGCCACATACATCATCACACTAAGCACTTCATGCTATTGGAAGGGTCAGTAAGTCCACCCGGGGGACTCTCTGGACTCTCTAAATGTTAAAGGGGTAGTTCGGAATTTTGGACACAGGACCTCATTTCCAAGTTAGCAAGTGTGTTATTTATAATTGGAGACGTTTTCAACAAATTTCATTCAGTCCTTCTAGTTGGACAGTTCGTTGGTGCTAGGCTAGCGCAAGTCGACGGTTGCGATTAGCCTGCCAATGAAAACAGTTTTACCCACTCCACAGTACACCCTTAGGCTTACATGAAATAAGGCTTAAAGTGTAAAATACCGGAATATTCCTTTAATATTCAGCATTCATTTCACCAAATTGTTACTGGGTGATCAAGTTTTCAATTAAACTAGAGACCCTTCAGCCAATCACTCAAACAAAAGTGACCACGACATGGTAACTGACACTTGCCTTTCGACAGAATGCATGGCACTCTCTTACTTGACACTATCAGCCGATTTGGGTTGGGTCGGCATTACAAACCGTAACCCTAGAGCAAAGAGGCCCCTCCTTGATATCTTGTAGACCTCCTTAATGTTCCAGTTCCTTATGTGATGATAACAAATGTGAATGGAAGAGGCCTCAAAGACAGATACAGCTACACCCAGTGCTAGAAAGAGCACACTGCCCTCATTTATGTACCTTTTTGGCATGCCCATGGGGTCTTTTAAAAGGGATATCTGTTTTTACACACCTACAATCTCTACCTACTTAGGCCAAAGGTCTCCCTGCCTTCTGCAAGTCCCAACTGATCTATTCTGACAGACAAGCCTTTTCCTCTGCAGGGTCACCGAGGAACCCAGTACTTATGGGCAATACAGTATACATAATCTAATATACAGGCAGACAGGATGTAAGGCATCTGAACTAGGTTATTGTATTTACACGATACTTTTGTCAGTTACCGTCAATGTTTGATAAATACAGTCAATTTACCATTATATGCCTATTTGACGTAACCTGAAATCACTAAAGACTCTAACAATGTACAATTATAGCCACACTACAAGATAAAACCCAAAACCCATTTTTGTCAGATGGGGACATTGCAGTAAGTACATGAGGTTTAATAGGAAAGTGTCTTCAAGTCATTGTAGCATCAAGTATCAAATATAAGTTTCATTCTAATGTGACAAAAACTTTTTTGCACTGTGCGAGAAATCAGTCATTTAGTAAAAGGATTTACACATTTTTGCTGGGCTAGCAGCCTCGTGAATCCAGATGCACTTCTAGGCGTGAGGTGTTGTGTGGACAGCTACCGAGGCATACCGAGTCTCATTCGAACAGGAAACGGCCTGGTTTACTCGGCCAATGGGGAGGCAGTGATTTAATGGGTATCCCTTCTTTGAGGGTGAACTTTTTAGCCCGAGCGAGCGATAGCATGCCAGTTAGCGATCATTCTAACTGTAATGCCCCCCAAAGGCTAGGTTATTGTATGCAAGTATCTTCAGCCAGGTAAAAACCCTGAGGACTCTCTTTGTTTGTATATACAGTACATATGGACAACAGTGCACAGTTGTCTACTTATAGCTTGTTGCTTGGATGGGGACAATTCCATTCATGCAAGTGTAATCTCATCTACAGTTAAAGGTTGATCATCTAGCCTGTGTGAATTGGAGCAGCAGCCTTATACTGTAAATTGGAAGCTTAACGGCCAGGGAAGGCATTTTTGTGTGATGCCAGTGGGAGAACGAGACACCTTTATTACCACTGTAAAATACACAATGGTCGACTGCAAAATTATTCATGCTATAAATAGCTTAATGGTCCAGTGTGTAGGATTTAGTGGCATTTAATGGAATGGACATGATAGAAACATTAATGTGTATGTAGAATTTGTGTATAATCTCATCTTTTGTTACCTTAGTTTGAGCCCTTTATAGCTTTGTTGAGAATGGGTCCTCTTCCATGGAAGCCCCCATGTTGCACCTCCATGGTTCTATAGTAGCCCAGAGTGGACATAGTGCTCTAGAGAGAACGCATTTAAGAAAATGCTTTTTGTTGAGTTTAAGGAAGGGTAGGTTCCCAATGACTACGACCTAGTTGTGATTCTATTTGAGTTATTTGCGATTCTATTTTTCGTATAACGAAGGAAGGAGTGTTATAATGAGTGATGGGAATATGAGATGTGCCACTCACTGTGGGGATAAACTATGTATCCGAGAATCCTTAAGGTGTGTGGGTATGTGAGAGAGATTGGGTAAACTGATTCAGGCAATCTCGGATACTATGCAGTATGCACAGTAGTAATGCGCGATATATACGATATAAACGATAAAAAATGGCCAACGATAGAGGATTTTATTCTATGCTCTATCGTGATAATGCATGTTGAAGACGCAATCTATCCGCGATCCGCAAAATTTAGAGCCACGA
>JAOPJJ010000122.1:5935941-5953442 GCA_027122795.1 Enchelyopus cimbrius
CCCCCCCCCCGCCCCACCCGCGCCCCACCCCCGCCGCCGCCAGGCCTGGGCGCGTCCTGCCGAGCGGCGCCCGCCCCCCCGCCCCCCCGCCCCGCCTCCCTCCCGCCCACCCGCCCTCCCTCCCTCCCTCCCTTTCTCCCCTGCAGTTGGCCAGGTGTGCAGCTTCCTGGTGCGGCCCTCTGACAACACCCCCGGCGACTACTCCCTGTTTTTTCGCACCAATGAAAACATCCAAAGGTTTAAAATCTCCCCCACCCCAAACAATCAGTACATGATGGGGGGGAGGTACTACTACAGGTACGTGGGGGGGGGCTCTCTCGGGCCGACCCGTCATTGGTTTCATCACGTTGTCGCCGGTCTCCTGATGTCATCACGTGGTCCGCTCACCCGAGTCCTGGTTTCCTCTTGCAGTGTTGATGACATCGTTGACCATTACAAGAAAGAGCAGATCGTCGAGGGCTACAACCTGAAGGAGGCGGTTTCGGTTCAGGTATGTCTGCGCTGTTCTTACTCTACGGCTGTCGAATCCACGCTGATCCACAATTTTGGCGCTCGATGCCAGAATACAAGTGTCATCCGTGACTGTTGGTTTTAAATCACATGGGTATAAGCAAGTGGTATTTGGTTTTCCTGTCGCATTAATTCTGCATCTGCTTTAGCATCAAGAACAAGTCCTCTCTGACATTGTGGATGGAAAGGAAATCTACAACACTATCAGACGGAAGACGAAAGACGCTTTCTACAAGAACATAGTCAAGAAGGGCTACCTCCTATTCAACAAAGGTGCATTAGACACGGCTTAATGGCAGTTCAACGATTGTTCTGCTTACCACAAAGTCCATCACTGGTGTCCGTAGCGCCATGAAGACCTCCGTGTTTCTCTGCTCCTCACACACAGGTAAAGGCAAGCGGTGGAAGAACCTCTACTTCATCCTGGAGGGCAATGACGCGCAGCTCATCTACTTTGAGAGTGAGAAGAGGGCCACCAAACCCAAAGGGCTGATCGACCTGAGCGTGTGCTCGGTGTACGGCGTGCACGACAGCCTGTTTGGCAGGTGAACACTCTCCCCCGCCCACCCCCCTTCTCGCATCGATCTCAAAGGGCTGACGGTTTACTCTGAGTGCGATGATTCACTCTTGAGTGGTCACTTATTTGAGGGACTTGATGGATGAGTCTGCAGCACTATTGTGTCTTTTCCATCCTGACGTGTGGGTTTCTGTTCTGTTTTGTCTTCTTCTGTTTACACCCCCCCCCCCCCACCCCCCAAGACCAAATTGTTTCCAGGTTGTTGTTCAGCACTTTAGTGAGGAGCAGTACATCTTCTACTTTGCCGGGGAAGCTCCAGAGCACGCACAGGTATTTGTCAGGGCTTTAGAGGAGGGCGGTGCTCCTGAAGCGTCTTGCTCGTGTCGCCCCGACCACCGAGGCAGACATGTTTGTTCGCTCTGCTGTAGAACGCCAACTTCTTCTTGTGTTTACATTTGTCGGCATTCAGTGGAAAACAAAGAAAGAATTTCATGGCATGATGGAGAACATGTTCTTATCATGCAGATGACAACACTTTGAATCCCGTGTGTCTCTGTAGGACTGGATGAAATGCCTTCAAACCTTCTGCAGTAACCTCAGGAAACCCACACAGCAAACGACCAACAAGAGGCTGAGACAGGTGAGAACTAGGGTGGAGATCGCCAGGACATGCACACTGCTAATCACTCAGTTAGCTGACCCGTGGTGTGTGTGTGTGTGCCTCCCAGGTGAGCAGTCTGGTCCTGTACGTGGAGGAGGCCCACAAGCTGCCCGTGAAGCACTTCACCAACCCTTACTGTAACATCTACCTGAACAGCGTGCAGGTGGCCAAGACTCACCCCAGGGAGGGCCAGAACCCCGTCTTCACCGAGGAGTTCATCTTCGAGTGAGTGATCACAGCAGCCTGATCTCTCTGTCTACAGCCGTTGTCCTGCACACGTTTCTCACAGTTCTTGTTTCTCAGGGTTCACCGCCGTTTCCTTTCTTGGTTTTCTTTTTCAGTGACCTGTCCAGCGAAATCAACCGATTTGAAATCAGCCTGAGCAACAAGACGAAGAAGAGCAAAGAGAGTGACATTTGTACGTGCGCCTCGAGTTTTGTACAGTGCGGGCCAAATGGACCCCGTTTACAAACACCTGTCCACTCCACCACCCCCACTGACTCTGCCTCCCGTCTCCCCCCCCCCCCTACAGTGTTCATGCGCTGCCAGCTGAACCGCCTGCAGAAGGGCCAGATGATCGACGAGTGGTTCCCGCTCAGCTCCCACGTCCCGCTGAAGGGCATCGAGCCTGGGTCCCTGCGAGTCCGCGCCCGCTACTCCATGGAGAAGATCATGCCGGAGGAGGAGTACAGCGAGTTTAAAGAGGTCACCGCGTTGTTTGATTTTTTTTTTTTAATTTAAAAAGTGTTTTCGCACCGAAGGTCGATATAGACTAGGGCATCTTGCACTTGTGCGAGGCTCCGCAAAGACCCTCCGTCGCTGCTTAAAGACCGGGTACGCAGCCCCTCATGTGGGTCATGTTTATACGCCTACACAGAGAGGTGGGGTCCTCCCAGAGGTTTTTTTTTCGTCTTTTCTGAGGAGGTTTGCGTCAAGCAATCGCCCAATAGTCTATCAGGGAACGGCCGTAGTGTTTTGTTTGTTCAACAGGACAGGAGACTAAAAGGAATTCATGTGGAGAATTTGGAAAAACTCTATTTTCAGTGCACCAGCTGCTTTCAGAGAACATGTTAATGATTTGGAAACTTATTTCAATGGATGCACAGCTTTAAGAAAAATAATTCCCGGCCTTGCGGTGCTTATTTGCAGAAACACCCATCATCCGCTCATGAACAGTTGGGAAGCGCTCTACTGCCCCCTTGTGTTCATGTGACGTCATGCGCATACAAACGCAGGCATTTCAGCGCAAATCCGCCCTCATGTGTCGGGAGTCACGACATGGATCTCTGCTTTGAATTCAGCTTAGCCGGCTTCCTCCGAGAGGCCTGTAGCTAGCGCCCCACCGTCCGCTTGTCTGCGCCAGATAAGGTCATGTGGTGCGGTGTGTGTCGTCCTATCTGTAGATGATACTGCAGAAGGAGTTTCATGTGATCTACGACCTGGCCCACGTATGCGGTCAGGACCGCACCCTGCTGGCCAGCCTCCTGCTCCGGATCTTCAGGCACGAGAAGGCCGAGGCCCCCCTGCTCCGGACCCTCAACGACCGGGAGATCAACGTGGAGGGTGAGGGCCTGCGGCCGGCCAACGCCCGCCTAGTCTAAAGTTTTATAGGGCCACTTCACCGGTTGAAACATGAACATGTATTGAAAGTGGGTCATGTATGCAGTCGAATAGTAGCATACATTTCCAATCTGGTGCCTTCTTGACCGAGAAAAGGCAGAAATTTTTTTTCGAGGGCTTGTGGATTGCAGACAACTCCCAACATGCACCGCAATGATTCAGCTCCGCTCGTTTGAAAAATGAGGAACTCGTGCTTGTAGTCTCACTAGAACCCCCCCCCCCCCAAATTAAACACTTCCTAGTACAAATGACGCAAAAATCGTCATTTTACGTCATTTGAACTAGGAAGTGTGAGAGGTAAATATGGATTTCCCCCATCTCAGAGGAAAATGAGTGACTGGGTTTCTAACGATGCAACGTTTAATGCGAATGGGTGAAGTGTTCCTTTAGGTCTATCATCTCGTAGTGGGCTATACCGTTTGCCATGTATTTTTAATTAAGGAAACATTTTTACAAAACTTTTTTACACAAATTATTGCCCTGCCCATGTCTAGTTGTAAATTGGGGACATTTATCTTCACTCTTCTAATTACATTTTACATGCATACACACACAGGCCTGAAATACATGTAGACACACATACACCCCATAGACATGCAATGGGAGAATCATGCAATGCTGGAGTCATAGGCTGCCATGTAGCGAAGCGCCAGCGAGCAGTTGTGGGTTAAGTGCCTTGCTCAAGGGTACCTCGGCAGTGCCCAGGAGGTGAACTGGCACCTCTCCAGCCACCACTCAACCGGCGACCCTCCGGTTCCCAAGCCGAGTCCTCTATAGCCAAGTCCTCTACGGACTGAGCTACTTCCGCCCCGCTATTGTCATTGTATTATTGTTGTATTATATTTGATCACTCATAATCCCATTGACACTGAGTGCTTTCAGTCACAAAATATCTGTCTCTGTCCGGGGCGGCTGAATAACGCACCATGCATTGTCCGCGTAGACGAGGCGACCACGCTGTTCCGGGCGACCACACTGGCCAGCACGCTGATGGAGCAGTACATGAAGGCCACCGCCACGCCGTTTGTCCACCACGCCCTCAGAGAGGCCATCCTCAAGATCATGGAGAGCAAGCAGTCCTGCGAGGTAACCGGAGGGGCGATGGTTGTTTTAAAGGTTGTATCAGCCATTCTGCCGTTTGTTTACCGATAACATTTTTTGTTTGTTTACGATCTCGGTGCATAGGCTGCCTACAGAGACGTGGTTTTGGCCTAGAATCGCTGAAACAACATTTGAGGTGTGACTGAAAGGTTGTATCAGCGATTCTGCAGCAAAAAAACACTTCTCTGTTGGCAGCCTATGCTCAGAGTGGTTTGGAGTGGCTGGTAGTAACATTTGTTTTTGTGGACGGTCTAGAATCGATCTAGAATCGCTGATACAACCTTTAAGGACTTGCCAGACCGTGTTTTACAGACTGTTGTGTCTGTGCACACTGTTGTAACAGTTTCTAGAGCTCTGGTTTATACACCACCACCAACCTCCGAATAAATAATGCCTGCTTGCCTCTCAGGCTGTAACAATAACAAGTGGTTCGTTTTTATTTATTTATTTCAATGCACATTCAGTGGCTGAGCTAAAGGATATCACTTTAGTTGGTGGGCTATAAAAAAAATAGTCTTGACAGCCCTTACTGTAATTGGAGCGTGGCGCTTGTCAAATTTAAACGGTAGCGACAAGGGACCGGAACACTGGCGTTGAACGGCGGATATGAGCGATGAAGCAACCGCTTAGCCGCTTAGCCAACGTACCTCCATCACTATCGCATCACTCGTGTCTTTTTGTTGTACCACGCTCCTACCTCCTCGTCTCCGTCACACTGACTCCTTCCCTCCTCCGCACTCCGCAGCTGAACCCGTCCAAGCTGGACAAGAACGAGGACGTGAACCTCAACCTGGCCCACCTCCTCAACATCCTGTCTGAGCTGGTGGAGAAGATCTTCATGGCTGCGGAGATCCTGCCGCCGTAAGCACTGACTGTAGCCCCTGTGTGGACGGGTGTTGTGTTGTTGTTTTGTTGCTGCGAGCCCCTGTTCACCTACATCCTTCTCCTCTGGTGTTCTGCGTCGGTGTCCCTGAACGGTATTACCGCCTGTGAAGGACAATTCCTTCTTAGTGTGACATTTGTCTAATTCGTAGGATAATAGATTAACCATATCTGGTCAACATGACCTTAAAGTCCTCTCTTGACATGGGAGAGGGACGTCGAGTCCCTCCGTGAGAGATTAGACATCCCTCGCTTACAAACCATCACCTCATTCAGCCGAAGACCTCCTTATCTGGACAGCGGGCGAGGAGGATATAGGGACCTATTGTTGAGATCCTCCTCAGAACGCTAGTGGCTGGCACCATGTGCGGGCGGCTCTCGTTCTCCTTGATCAAGCTTCTTGTTAATAAACACTGTTCAACTCATAAGTCATCAAAGTTCTCCATCGCTTTACTCCTATAGCATATAAAAAACTTCCATAACATCGCCGTCCGCTCGATACGTTGACATGGAAATTTGTAACGCGACACAGATGCTCAACGGATGCTCGACTGTTTATCGATGTTCTCATTGTAGCGTCATTTGTTTATGATTGGGAATAATGATGTCGCAAGCACGCTTTTATTTAGCGCTGACACATACAGCCAGGGTGACTTTGGAGTGGCTCATTGATGTTTTTTTGTTTGCGATGATGAAGATGCGTCGTTAGATAAGCCCCAGCCCTTGTAATCCTGACATGATGCTACTATTGATGGCAGGACGCTGCGCTACATCTATGGCTGCCTGCAGCAGTCAGTACAGCAGAAATGGCCAGAAAACAACACCATGAGAACCAGGGTCGTCAGGTAAGAAAATACATCAACACCTGACGATACAACTCAAAGTGAAATGAACGTTTTGTATGATTTGTTTCTGAAACTGTGATTCTGTATCACTTTAATGTCTGGATGACATTACAGTGCTGGTTCTGATAACTTACTTACCTTATGCTCCCTACAGCGGCTTTGTGTTCCTAAGGCTGATCTGCCCTGCAATCCTCAACCCCAGAATGTTTAACATTATCGCTGGTGAGCACACACACGCACTCACACTCGCACGTACGCACGCACACACATTCACACACAAACACATTTGCACACACCCTAAAACGGACTGGATCTACAACCCTTTCCCATCCGTACCCCGCGTATTCACCGGACCCACGCACACACACAGCTGTGGGTTGGGTGGGACCAGGGTGCTGACGTGAGGCGTGTGTTTGTTCTGCAGACCCCCCGTCTTCAACCGCCGGCAGGACGCTGACGCTGGTGGCCAAGTCGGTCCAGAACCTGGCCAACCTGGTGGAGTTTGGTGCCAAGGTCAGATTGACCCCGAACCCCTTTGATGGTCTGCAATTTAAAATCAATCCCTGGTAAAGCGGTTTCTGTACTCCTTCCTCCTCAGGAGCCGTACATGGAGGGAGTGAACCCCTTCATCAAGAACAACAAGCACCGCATGATCATGTTCCTGGATGAGTTGGGGGTGAGTTTTCAAGAGTGTCTTTTTGTTTTGTGGCGTTCTGCACGTCTTTCTCTCACCCTGCCGTGGGTTCAGATCTCCATCGCTGATCCGTGATCTGCCTCATCCAGAACGTTCCCGACCTCCCAGAGACCACGGAGCACTTTAGGACGGACCTGTCCCGGGACCTGGCCGCGCTGCACGAGCTCTGTGCCGCGCATTCGGACGAACTGCGCATCCGGAGCAACCAGCGGGGCGCTCAGCAGGTCAGACACCCCCCCCCCCCAGAATCGCAGATACAACCTTTAAGGTGTGACTTAAAGGTTGTATCAGCGATTCTGGAGCAAAAAAAACGCGTCTCTGTAGGTAGGCCTGTAAGAATTATTTCAGAATTGTCTAACCGCGATTTTTTGACATAACCGCGGTTTATTGTTGGAACTGCGGTTAAAGCAGTTTTATGAGATTTGCTCAAAGCATGGTCAAACTTTTGTTTTAAGCCGCAGACATGAAACTCGTTTTGGCTCTCTCCTATGGCGTGAGTGTAAACACATGAGACATGGGCGAGATCGCCGTGAATTATATTAAATAGGCTATTATTCCAGCATGTGAGTGGGCACCACAATACACGTTTGGAACAGGCGGTTTGCCAGCTGTGTGAGAAAACAGTCGCAACCAATTTAAAACAACACCTCAAAATCACCATCCCAACTAATTTGCAGAATTTAGCAAATCGACGAGTGTCCTCCAGGCAATTGGGCATTGCTGAGGCAATCAGCCGACAGACCAAATATAAACGAGACGTTTCAACGTTTCAAATGGTGCGTGCGCACGCATTGCACAGCAAAATGAGGCGTTACATCGCAAAAGAGATGCGGCCATTCAATACAGTGGAGAAGCAAACATTTAAAGACATGCTGTTCTCTTTTGATGGTGCACCCCCCCGCCCCGCCACAATTATATTGTTAATGGCAATTATTTCGGAGACAATTAATTGTACAAGAATATTTGGAATTGCTACAGCCCTATGCTCCGAGTGGTTTGGAGTGGCTGGTAAGCACAAATGTTTTTGTGTACGATCTCGGAGCATAGGCTGCCTACACAGATGCTGTTTTTTGATGGCATGCTTAGCAGATTGTGAGGAAGCTCAGATGAATGTGATCATTAATGTTTCGGCCTAGAATCGTTGATACAACCTTTAATAATGTCATAATGGTAAGGCAGTGGCATCATCCCAGTGTTTCTGGATTTTACATGAATTCTACTCTACTATTCATATAGTCTAGTATTCATCATGCCTTGCTTGACAAAGTCCTGCTCAGCGCCCTGAGCCTGCCACAGTCGTCCATTCATCAGAGCAGGGTTAGGGTTAGCCATACACCGTAATGTAGCTTGCGTTGTGTTTGTTTCGCTTGCCTTCCCCCTGCAGCACGTGTTGAAGAAGCTGCTGGCCATCACCGAGCTGCTGCAGCAGAAGCAGGTTCACTACGCCATGTCCAATAGCAACAGGTAGTACTGTCCGCCTCCGCCCTTCCATCCCTCCACCAACCCCGGCTCTTCCCTCCGGAAGGGCCGACACATGGGAGGGGAGGGGAGGGGGGGAGGAGGAGGAGGACGGGGAGCCTCGCATGCTCTACCCTTCATCCCCATGGCAACCCCCTCCTCCGCCACCGCCACCCTCCTCCTCCGTCATCTCCACCTCCCGATAGCCACCGCCCCATCCTCAACTGCCTGCCATCTCGTCCCCCCGTCCCCTCTCCCCCCCCACACACAATAAGAGCTATGCAACAACTGCGGCCAAACGCAACAACCTGCAGAGTAGCTGTAAAACACAAACAAACACTCAGTGCAGCAGTGACTGACGGGCGCCTCCCCTCCCGGTGAGCTGTGTTCTGTGGTTCCATGACTCGGGTTCACTCCCATCACTACAAGGGCCAACATTTAGGATTGACAGAAGCGCGCGTCTGTCGTACCCATAATGTTTGTTTTGATAGCACAGGTTGCCAAAGTGTTTACTCCCCCCCCACCCCCCCCTGAGGATAGTTGACTGACGCTAAGAAGCTACTTCTCCTCTTTACTTATAACTGGATTATGAGCGGTTATGCTTTTTATACTGTAATTAGTGACCAATTTATTTGTCTGTTGTGACAGCCTCTGCTCCAGCGCTGAAGCTAGCTCTGTACCTTTTGTTCTTTCTTTGCCTATTGTTTGTTTTTGTTTAGATTTGGAAAAATCTTTCAGAAAGTGGTTATTTTATATTAAGAATAAATTCTCTTGCTGGAATCATGAGTATATAAATGAGATATGAGTTAATTTCCTTTTTTTGATTGGTTGGCTCAGTCTCATCAACGGACCGGGCAATCAGAAACCAAGCTAATGTGTTGAATACAGATTGTATCAGACCTGCATGCACTTATTAAACTTGTTTTTGTTTAAGTATACAACTGTGTCATTTTCCCAGTAAAGAAAGGCCGAAATGTGCACAGAGAATATAACACACAAAAAAATGACATGTAGAAAAATATTTTTATTATTTTACAAAACTCAAGGAGAAACTAGGCATGGCATTAATAAAAAAAAATATGCAACTAAATTCATGGCAAGCATTTGGATTAACGCAACCACAAACTGTTATCCTCAGCCTTCAACTAGAACAGCCATCCTTAGTAACTTAAATTACAAATCATAGCTGTGAGCAACCTCACAGCAAGTCTTCATCGGTCCATTCCTAAAATGAAATATGTTTTGTTAAATTTCATAAACACTTTATTACATATCCATATTCATTTGCGGCTTATTGTAGTATTTCCACGCAAGTACTCTACGCAAATCCTGTCTCAGATGGGTCAAATGTTAAGAGACGGGCGGCATTACCTCTTCCTCTGCAATACGTGGCTCTTTTGCGACGTGGCCATCCTCCTCGTAACCTCGTTTTCTTTTGCTGCAGTGCAGGGAAAACGAGCGAAGCATACTGGTTAGCCCTCAGTGAGCAAGACATGTTGTACCGTACAAAGTAAAAGCAGCTAATCAAGTTTGTCTTGGCAAGCTGTCATCTTTTGGTGAACATTAAACAGACCTCTACCTTCTCCTTGCATCATCCCCCCCCCTCCATACCTCTAAGTCCATTCTCATGTGGTCACTTTAGACACAGTACGTCCCCCATCTACGTCCTCATGAACATCACGTCATGGTAGTTTTAGTTACATTAGACCGTTTCTACAACTTCAAACTACTTAACGAATCATTTTGTAGTTCTTGTTTTAGTCTATGATAAACAAAGCCTTTAATGCAATATATCTTCTTTTTAATTGAGTAGCTATTCAAGTGCTTTTTCAAACATGTCCGCCCACTACTATCTTGCAGGACGGAGTGTACCATTATGTCACTGGCCGCTGCCATCCAAGTAATGTGAATTAGGGCGTGCCACCAGAGAGACGAGACAGCTTCCCAAACGACCGGCTAGTCAGCCACGCATTCTGGTTTTGGAGTGATGGGACAGAAGACCTAAACTGAATGTTTTTTTCTTTTTTGCTAAGCATGTAGTCGCATAGCCATGTGCAAAAGAGTCATTGGCCGTTTTAAATGCTCACTGTCTCTGGGGATAACACATTTTTGAAAAACAAAAACCTTCCAAAGCCTGTCCAAGCCAAGTTTACTTCAGATTAAGGTCCTGTTAGCGAGGGGACCGCTACGGTGAAGGAGACGTGGACGTCTGAAGATGGACCTTAGATACATTTTTATTTGTTCAAATATAGAGGCCGCCACAGAACAGTTTTTTTCTTCTCACGTCCGTTATTCTGCTGCGTGAACACTTGTGATTTTTATCTTAAACCATGCAGTACGACACGTAAGCAGGTCAGTAGGTGATCCGGAAAGAACAATGGTTTGGGACTTTTCCTTTCATTTTTTGTATTCCTCTCCCTAAACAAACACTTTGATGAGGAACCAAGTCGGGACAGAGAGGTGATCCAAAGCATTAAAAGTAGCATTGTCTGCCATCATCAGGGAATTCTAACTTCGAACCTCTTTCTCTCTCTATGACAAACAAAAAACAAGCCTTAACTTCCCTTAACCTTTCTGCACAGCAACCTTTAACCCCTCCTCCACTGGACTTCACCACACAAGCTCTTCCTTCAAGTATTCTTCATGTGCGACTCCCACCACCCGTCTGTGTGTTGGGTGCTAAGCTGGACCCTAACATAGTTTTGATGTGCAGCTATTCGCTTCTAAGTATTACCCATATAAGCTTGTGCTGGAGGGGTGGGGTGTTATCTGATCTGAAATGAGTTGAACAATAGCGAGGTGAACGATGACGTTCTAACCAATGTGTGTAGAGGATACCTAACCTGTCCTGTGCATGTGATTAATAACCATAGATGAAGACTTGTTTAAAGTGTATGGGCCTACATATATGCTGCTCTTTAAAAACTAAAAAGCTTCCTTTTTTAAGATCCGGAGGAAAATAAAACCGCTTTCATGTGTTTACAGCCGCACCCGCTGTTCCTTCTCACCACGTTCTCTTAAAAAACATTTTTAATGCGGCTTCCTTTCTTTTATGTGCAGAATTTCTCGGTACCCCCCCACCCCCAACCCCCTGCGTTGAACCTGTGACTGTATACTACTGTTATGACTGCCGCCCGGGGGATCCTAACCCTCATAGCTAGTAATCCCTTTGAATCTGTGCCTGCCAGAACTCAAGAGTTTACCAAACCGTTTACCGTTGATGCACTAACGCTATCAGACCTCGCCCGGGCGTTTAGAGGAGATAACCAGGTGTTGTGACGAAGGGTTTTTGGGGGATAGCCTAGGTCCAGGTCTCCCGCTCCGCCCGATCTAAGCAACATAGCTCTCGGGGGTTGTAGGGTAGGAGCGTGCAATGTGCGATTGTATTTCCTTATTGTATTTCATATTAGCCAATGATGTGTTCCTTTTTTATTTTTTCTACCTGATACCGAACCTCAATCTTTTGCATCTTAGATACAACCTGGCTGAATAAACACGTTAGTACGTATTTCCGTGTGAATTTGTTGTGTTCTGGTTGGATCAGTTATCCCCTATTTTATTTTTTTTGCAACTGTGTTTATGCCGATATGGCCTGTGAATGATGCAATTGTTGAAGCTATCTTTCAGATCTGAAATCAAAACTAAAGGGTAAATATGAATGGACTTTCTAATCCTTGACATAAACAATATTGACTTACTTGGTTGTTATGTTAAACTCAGAATGGACCCTCTCCAACTTATCCTTGTAAGCATTAACATCTTCTGGCTTGGGAAGTTCAAACTCCTTCATCAGCTTCTTCATCCCTAGAGAATTACGAGACGATTTGCACAAATTCATTTTCCGGTAAAAATACCCTCATCAATGACAAAAACTGGCAGCTAGTTCCCTCTTGTGGTGGAAAGTTGTATCTGAAATTTACTCACCTCTCATTGACTCATAGAGTTTGAGGAGAGTCTCTTTGTTGTCCTTCATTCCCATGCACTCGGTCAGGTAACTGCGATGGTAAATAGAAAATAGCTCATTATCTCAGTTGTTTCATACTGGTTAATAAAAGGCAATATGTACCACATTGTATATAAGCAGTATACATTGGTGTAGTAGTATTCATTACGTTATTCACATGTTGCTGGATTTGAACAAGACAACAAATGTGATGTTTAATTATGTGCATCACTGATGTGCTTGACATCAGTGATGGTGGTTGGTGGTCGACATGCACAGCCACCTGAAGGTGATGCACAAACGATTCTGTCATTTGTTTACTAAAACTATTTTTTTTTGTTTACGATCTCAGTGCATAAGCTGCCTACAGAGACGCAGTTTCGCTGATACAACCTTTAAGGTGTGACTTTAAGGTCGTATCACCGATTGTGCAGCAAAAACCCACGTCTGTAGGCAGCCAAGGCCGAGTGGCTTGGAGTGGCTTTCTTATTGTGTACGATCTCGGAGCATAGGCTGCCTATGCTCCGAGATCGTACACAAGAAGTCTTGACAGCCTACTGATGTATGGGGCGGGTATCTAGCGGATTGTGAGGAAAGATCAGATTAATGTGTTCATTTATGTTTCGGCCTAGAATCACTGATACAACCTTTAAAGTTGGGTCAACGGTTAATTGTAAAATAAAAAGCTGCAGGAAAGTGTTACACAAGCTATTACACACACAGGAACTTTTTAAAAAAAAATGATTTTTGTAAAGCCAAGCTGATCTGTTGTCTGTGGTGCCGGACGGCTGGCCCCACCTCTCCATGTTGAGGCCGGCCCGCGAGGCGCTGCTCAGGATGGCCGTCAGGGCGATCTGAGACGGGGAGAACAGCAGCGCTGCGTCTGTGGTAGTAGCTTTGGTCAGGAAGTCATCAGCGCTCTTCCTCAGCGACTCTGGGTTCTCCAGCAGCGGGTACCGGGTCTGACCACAGATAGGGTTATGTAAATGTTACCCAAACCTCAACCTAAGAGACTGACATTGTTTATGAAGGGTGGAGAATATCAACAAAAACAACAGAAAACACTATGAAATAATAGTGCTGTCCTATATATTGTATTATACTTTGAAATACAATAGCGCTTATACTAAAGTCTAAATGTAAGGGAGGGGGGGGGGGGTTACACTCCCACCTTGATGTCTATCAGCAGGCCCTCCATGGGCCGGTACGGAGTGTGGACCACCAGGTGGAAGTTCAGCTGTTGGATGAGCAGTAGCTCAAACTCCAGGATCTGCTCCAGCACCCTCTCCTGCCCAGCAGGGGTCTCCTGCACCAAGTTGCCTACAAACTGAGTGCTGGACACGTTGAACTCATCCACCTTACAGGACAGGTAGGCACAGGTCAGCCTGAGTGTAAGACACAGAGAGATACATACATTACGTTTGGTATTGGGGAGGTATTTGATGCATGTTACTTCCATTAGGCAAATTAGGACGACAGTGAAATTATTTATGAATAAACTATTTCAAACTGGTCAACATGCCATTTTCCAAAGTGTCATAAGAAGTGCCGCTACATTCAAATTTAACAATTTGGGCTTGCAATTTGTTTTTAAAGGGCTAGTTTACCGTCTAATAATGCCTACTCACATGATGATCCTGGGGTGGTACTCCATGAGAGAGTTGTTCAGGTAGAACCTTCTGAAGAACATGATGGCTGTGCCCTGTAGACAGAAATGCGCAGAGTTTCTATTTTAAGTGTAAATGCCTAATACTGGTAACATTATTGTAATATACTGCTCTATAGTATAATGATGAACCAATTAAGAAAGCGTTCATACCACAACAGACTTTGGCATCGCAGGCTTGAATGCATTGCAAAAGTCTAGAAGTCTCTTCTCATAGTGTCTGAATAACACCTTTTCCTCGTGTCGGTCCAAAAACATGGACTCCTTAAAATAAAAATAAAACAATTGTACGGTTATGTATGGAAGCCTATTCCCGTAATTAACAAAAAACAACAACCCCATTGTAAGTCTTAATTAATAATATAAAGGACCATAATTAAGATTTAGGGAATGGGGATTTTTAATATGTTTTTACTAGCTGGAATGGGCTTCGGTAGTTGCATTGTATCATAGCGAACCTCGTAAATAATGTCATGCCGATCAGAGGCTCTGCTTACCTTCCCACTCGTTGACATCTTCTTATGGAATTTCAGGTTGGCCTCGCATCTTAACATCTCCAACGCGTCTTCATTGTCAAATATCCAAAACTTCCGGTGTGAGCTATTATGATACATGTTGGGTACCTGAAAAGTGTTAAGAAATAACAGTAAACACTCATTTGTTTATTCCTTGTGAACATATAACAAGTAGCAATATGCTGGAATGAAACACAAGGATTAGAAGGACCTTTTGGGTAGTTATAAATGGATAATATCAGGAAAACATAACAGCCTCGCGAACGACTCAAAACATGTTGCGGAGTCGCTTAGTTATGACGTTGGAATTTACCGTAATTTCTGATAGAGAGCGCGCACAATATATTCAATGCACCGCTGAGTTACCGTTGAACTCCGGGTCAGAATCTGAGAATTAAAAATGTTGCGACATAGATTATTTTCTGTTATATTTCATTTAATAATTATTTGAAAACATGTATTATAGTGAAATGTTACTATTGTACTATGGAACTTAGTAGGCCTAGGCTATGCCTTTTGGATCGACGCACAAATCACATTAGTGTTTGCACAGAAGATCAATAGCATAAAGAAGTTGCATTAAAATATAATAAAATAATATTTTTTAAATATTCAACATGAAATACTAAGTTGTCTCTCAGACGCGTTATCGTTCCTAATGTATTTTTACAGTTAGACCAATTTACAGATTGGATTTAATTCCCCCAGTTGTTGACATTTTCGTTGGGTGTGATATCCGTGTGCAAACATGGGTCATGTGTTCATTGATGTGGCCGTTTTGTTTGGTCACAAAGATAAATAAATTGGACTATGGCAACGTAAAAATCTAAGAGGTCTCGGTCTTCATGAAAACAAAAGAAAAACTAAATAAATAAATACATCGTAAGTATTGATTATTTAGGACGCATTGTCCCTTTAATGTATCGGATCCTCCCATAGGCCACTAACATGCTTTACTACAACACATTGATTTGTGCTATGGGCCTTCTGTACGCATTTCAAGTAATTCCCTTTCTAAAAGCAAAGACTAAACAACAATGATCTACCATGGTGTTTTTTTTTCAACAGTTCTACATTAAAAAAATCCCTTTATTTAGAAAAGCTTTACTTTAGTCAAATGCTTAGTCTGCAAAAACACTAGCCTTTTGCTGTTAGATTGAATAAAGGAACAGGAATTGAATCCCACTGTATGTGTAGACAGAGCATCTCATCCCCGCCAGGTTTTCCCTATGCCCTCATTTGCATAAACATGAGTAATTTATGAATAATAAATGCCCGTGTATTTGGCGGGAGCTGTTAATTTGCATATCACCACAGCTACAGTTTTATTTCCTTAGTGCGGTGTTACCATGAAACCTTCAAGCCTCCCTACAACCCGATTCAACGAAATACTGATGTAACTGGTATGTGCTGAATACTTTTCTCTTAATCTCTCTCCGTAAATCGATGGTGTGTTGTGCTGTGATTTCTGCGATGCGTATGTGAGAGACTTCGGTATCCATGGGTTCGTCTTGCCCTGTAACTTGCATAAACATGAAGTGCCAATGCATTATTGATGAGACCCATGCAACGTTTACTGTATGTACGCCCGTGTGTGCGCGCGCTCACGAGGGCATGTGCAGTCTCGTGCGTGTCGTACCGCGTGCACGGGGGCTTGACTGCTCGTCTTGTCAAAAACCCTCTTCTGCTTTATGTTCGTATGACGTGCAGTGAGCTGTGGGTGCGATTGCGTTGTCATTCATGGAAACACGTCGACACGACGCCGTTAATAATTAGACATTGGTACAAAAAAAAATGAAGACGGAAGGGAATACCTTTTATTTCCTGTGAACCCTTGGCTTTCAATTTGTATTCCACAATAGGCCTGTAGAGTAACGTGGTAGAAATGAATGTGTGTGTCGAGGAGAAAAAAGTAGATACATTGATAGACAGGAATGAAAGAGGGGAAGAGAGAGAGAGAGAGAGAGATAGTGGATGTAAATTTTTTTTCTCTCCAGGAGGATAATGTCAGGCAATGCGTCTGTGGTTCTGCGACTAAAGGTTTTTGACACACGGTATGTTCTGGGAAATCAGACGCTGCGCCATCAGTCCAACGCATGTCTCCCTAAACAAGTTGGGTTTATCCAGAAGATCTCGCCCGCCCCCTGCCTTAGTCTCCTGAGCACCAGTCTGGTGTGTCGTAGTCACATTTGAAAGCTTCTGCAGACAAATGATAGCATGACTGGGTTGTTAATTTGTCAAATGTGCTCTATATGTGAAATGTATGTGAATCCAAACATGAGGAAGACAATGATCAGATTCTATTTCATTCTTTCAAACCATATATGTCCATTTAAATTTAAATTTTCCATTTTTTTTCTAGTGTCCAGTGCGCTTAAATAATGTATCTTAACGGTTATTCTTTCCATCACCCTTAAATTACACTTGTCAGTAATCATAATGCTGCGTTCTCGCCCTTGCACCAGGGTTGACTTCACTCACCAAACACGCCAACAAATTGAAATCCTGAAACCACCCACCGTGTGAATATTAATTACCCTGCCCTTCTCCCTCCATGTAAATGCGCCGGCCCCGTTTTTATTTTTTTGCTCAACGGTTGCCATGGTAACGTGGAGATGGAGAGACTGATGTGAGTGCACTTCCCACCAGGAAACAGGAGAGGGGTGGGGGGGGAGGCAGGTGATGCGTCTGGACGTCCGGGCGCCCTGACACTATGCCGCCGTGGTGTACCGCGCAGCCATGGCTCACGTTGTGCTGTAAATGTTATTTGTGAGCACGGCGTTCGACTGCAATACATTAATGTCAACCTGCCTTTGTGGCCGGTGGAAATCATCAGACGCGTAAACAACACGCACAGTTCATATTGCATGTGGTTATGGCACTTTACGCATGCGTTTAACAGTAACGCACGCCCCACCCCCCCCCATACAATGTCTCTGAACATTGTGTATGGCCTATATATTTATTTTCCATGGCATTAAGCAGTCAAGGCTCCCCCTCCCTCCCCTCCAGACACACACACACACACACACACACACAATGTTTTTCTTTAGGCACGGTGTATGGATATATTGTTTAGGCGTATGCTA
>JAOPJJ010000122.1:6157945-6171916 GCA_027122795.1 Enchelyopus cimbrius
CCCCCCCCCCCCCCCCCCCCCCCCCCCCCCCCCCCCCCCCCCCCCCCCCCCCCCCCCCCCCCCCCCCCGGGGGGCTGACCTAGAGACACCTTGAGCCTGGAGGTCTGGGGACGTCATCTATTGGGTATCGAGAACACGAGATGGCGTGTGATTGGCCGCAGCCTTGTTCATATATATATTTCCTTCATGTTCAACCATGTCCTTGCACTCCTGCAACTCCTGCATCTTTCTACATTTACACTTGACTTGTGTCAGCTCGGCTGAACCAAACTTCCTTCTGGCAAACACAGGAAAGGAAAAATACACAACAATACAAACACAAAGCCACACGTGTGTATGTACACTGGTTATTTATTTAGGCCTCAACCATCACAGCCACCTGTCAGTCAACCCCCCCCCCCCCCCACAGGCAGAACAGGGCCTTGCTGTGTGAAGATACACAACAGGGCTACACACATCATGTAGTAAATATTGACTGTTGTGGCCAATAAACTCCAACCGATCTGTGACAGATCGACTCCAGCGGTTGAGGGACGGCGATGTTGACAGGTTTAAGATCAGAGGTTGTGGTTTTTATGGCTGAAATTGGCCAGATTAGGTGTTCTTAGTGTGGCTTTCATGTTTCATGTTGGTGGCCCTCGCACACCCAGGGACACGCGGTGACACAAAGCCCTGCCGTAAATTCAAATCTGCTGCTTGTCCATCATTTTTCTTTATGGTTGGGTTCTTGTTAACACAGAAATAAAATGAATAAATAAGGCTTAGTGGGGAAGTTAGCAGGTCCGATGCTGGAGTTCAGGCCCTCTTTGAATAATTCATAGCTGAGCACATAAGTTTCAATATTTCATTATATAGAAAACACATTAGAATCTATACTGGCTCTGAGCAACGTCAGGTCCATACAACATGCATGGCACTATCCTCTGAATAAGATATGAATTAAACTAAGGCAAATGCAGTTGTTGTTCCTTCATTGAATGGTACACTATTACAATTCAAGAGCTGCTAAAGTTGACTAACTTTGACAGAGTTATATTTGGTGGATATTTTGTAAGTTCCCCGCTCTTTCGTTTCTCTCTCTCTCTCTGTCTCTCTCTCTCTCTCTCATTCTCTCCTTCCCTCTCTCCAAAGTTTGGACACACACACACACACGCACACACACATACACACACACACACACTTAGTCATCTCCTGCTGCACCAACACAGCCACGCCCCACCCAGGAAAAAACAGAACATACACTTTCAAGCCAAAAACATCTTCAAAAAACACACACACTATATCGCACCATGAAAACACAGCAAAAAAAATGCACCACACACAAACACAGTGCTAAGCCTGTGTGTTGCCCCAGCATTAAAGAGGACTTAGTATTCAGAATAATGGTGGCATACAAGACTAATCCACTTTCATGCAGTCCTAGCCTGATATAGTCAAGCCTTGTTCTGTTGTCCCTGTCTTGGTAATGAGCAAAAACATCAAATCATCTAGGCTACTCATTAGCCTTGAATTGACTTTACATGCTAATTCCTCCTCATGATAGCTGCCAAGGTCAACAGCGTACACATACGTTATATGGTTACTGGGGGGTTCGTCATACCAATAAGCAAAGGCTGTTTTGCACATGTGTGCTCGCATGTGTAAGTGTGTGTGTGTGTGTGTGTGTGTGTGTGTATGTATGTATGCGTGTTTGTGTGTGTTCATGCATGTGTGTTTGTGCATGCGTGTGTATCCCTGCCAGACAGTTAGCTTGCTTGCGCATGTAGGTGGACGATGTGTTTGTGTCCTAATGAGGCTTATATAAATTGTAATACGATATAATAAATATCAAAATGTATTATAGGGTTAGCATGTTTAACACTGTTTAAATACATCTATATAACCTCCATGTAACACGTTGATTCAGCAGTCCTGGTGTGGTAGCTTTAGAGGCAAGGAAAAAGCAGACATTTGAAAAGATGTTCTAGAAAAAGGCCGCATAAAAATGTATAGGTCATAAAATATAAGATGTAGAAGCAAAACCGAAACTGAAAACTGGAAATGATGTGAAATATCTCTGCAGTTTGCACAATGAAAGAATGTTATATACAACAATATAAGTTATTTCAATGTGTTCTGAAACTATGTAGGCCTAAACCAAACCTCTATATATACTTTTATTTTCCGAACTCGACTGCCCTGGGCATTCAACTCTCTTCAGAGAGTGAGTCATATCGATGTCTCTCAACTTCAGAGGGTGCAGGACATTATCACGGAGCAAGGAACCTGATTACAGAAGAATGCTCCCGTTTATAGCCAGCCTCCAAATGACCCCCCTACTGCCCACGGACATGCATGTCATCAGCTCATAAATCCCCCTCTGGCAGAATCATGTGTGAGAGCAATGACTAATCTAACTTGATATGCAAATTCAGGGTTCCGGAAAGATCCTGACGTACATAAACAGGTGTCGTATACACTGCCTCGTTTGGTAGCTGTGCAGCTCATCGGGATTCGAGGAAGCATTCAGCCCAGGGTATCCAGCCGTAGATGAGGACAGAAGGGTTCAGCCAACAGGACTATACAGAGACGTTTCTCTCTTCAAGTTTAACGGAAACCAAACTTCCCTTTGCACGGTGCACCGCTTGGTGTTCTCTCCCTCTCTCCCCCTCCCGATCCCACACCCCCGCCCGGTGGCGCCCGCGGGCGCGGGGGCCGGCGGCCGCGGCGGGGGGGGCGGGGGCCGGGGCGGGGGCGGCGGGGGGGGGCGGCGGCGCAGCATTTGCTCCCGCTCCGGGGTTCGCCCTCAGTTCAGCACACTTAGGCCCGTCTAATTAGAGTCTCAGCCACGTCTCCGCGCGGCTGTCTCCTCTCACAGCTGGGGACCCCCCCCCCAGACACACACACACAAGAGCACAAATGCCAGCACCACCACCCACCACCACCACGGCCCACACAGGATCCTCCACCTCAGCTAGGCAAACCACGGAGCGCTCGTCGCCGGCCGGCGACAACAATATGGGGGGGGGGGGAGACACTCTCGACAGTGCGGGCGATACGAGAACGTCGTCTCCTTCTTCCTCCTCCTCCTCCTCCTCCTCCTCCTTCTCCTCTCTCTATCTCTGTCATCTATCCTCCTCCTCATCCTCCCCTCTCTCTCTCTCTCTCTCTCTCTCTCTCTCTCTCCCTCTCCATCTCTCTCACCTCCAATACTTCAGCTCTCTGTATTCATTTCTCTGTCTCTCTGTCTTTCTGTGTCTCTCTCCCTTTGTTCCTCAGCAGGCCGGGCTCAGTGGCTACAAAGAGCCCCCACATAGGAAGATGAGAGGCAGCCGGGCACACACACACACACACACACACACACACACAGTTGGAGTGTGTGTGTGTGGGTTTAAATGTGTGTGTTTAATTGTGTGTGTGTTTGTGTGTGTAAATCGTGTGAGTTAGTGTGTTTGTGCCTGGGTATATGTTTATGTGTTAATGTGTATTCCTGTGTGTGTGTGTGTGTGCGTGTGTGTGTGTGTGTGTGCGTGCATGTGTGTATGTGTGTTTGTGTGTTTGCGTGCGTGTGTGCTTGTGTGTACACGTGTGTGTGTGTATGTGTGTGCGTGTGTATGTGTGTGTGTGTGTGAACCTGGGAGCCAGCGAGACAGCAGGAGATGGCCAGGGTTGTGAGAGTCAGTGGTACACCCACCGGCGCTGGGAGAGAACACAGGGAACGCTTGCCCCCCCATCCGGAGTGCTTGTTCTGCCTCCCCCCCAGGCGAGGTGATACAGCTACGGAGGAAGGGGAGGGGTGGGGGGGAGGACTGGGGGGCTGGGGCGAGGGGATCACTGGAGGGGGTTTGTGTAGAAGTGGCAGGCAGAGCCACATAGACATACATACATACATACATACACACACACACACACACACACACACACACACACACAAACACACACACACACATGTTCCTTCATTTCTCTCCTTTCACCTGCTCACCTACCAGGCTCCTGATTCGTCTACCCCCACGGTTTGCTTCACACGGCGGCGCCTCGCAGAGCTCCCCTCTTTCAGCGCCTTTCTGACTGAGATGAGGCTCAGAGACGTGCTTCTGACGCTGGTATGGTAAACTATCTGAATCTGTGTGTGTGTGTGTGTGTCTCTATATGTGTGTGTGTGTGTGTGTGTGTGTGTCTGTGTCTGTGTGCATGTTTCTATATGTTTATGTGCGTGTGCTTGTGTGTGTGTTTGTGTGTGTGCATGCACGCGCGTGTGTGTGTGTTTGTGTGTGTGTGTGCATGCATGCATGTGTGTGTGTGTGTGAGGGTTCATGTCGTTCTCGAGCATGCCCACTTTAGCCTCGATATGACTTAGCATTCCCCCACTCTTTGGAAATAAAGTTTTCCACTGTATGAGAGATTTCTACGCAATACGACATGCACACCATTTGTCCAGGAGAAGGGAACTTGTTTCAACTATTCTACTGCCATTGTTGTCTAACCCTACCCTTTAAGTGAACCCCACCAGTCAAGTTAAACACCAAGCGTATTCTGTCTTAGATTGTGTGTGTATGTGTGTGTGTGTGTGTGTGTGTGTTTAATGAGCCTGTGTTTGTCTAGATGAAGAGATGCGCGCACAAATACAAACATGCCTTTGAGTCACATGCAATGAGGGATGAAACTGCATGTGTAGCAATCCCAGCGGAATCCCACTGGGACACACACACACACACACACACACACACTCTGCGACTGGATTGTATTTCAACGATGCCGAATCAAAGAGTGGCCGTCAACTCATAGTGACGAGGTTTGCGGGTTGTGATTATTTAGAACAATGCATGGAGAACATCTGCAAGGCACCAGGGAGAGAGAGGAAACTAGTGATTAAAAGAGGAAAGGAGGGAGTTACAAGATAGTATAAGGGAGAGAGCACGTCAGAGATACTGTCAAAGAGAGTAAGAGAGAGACAGAAGAACAAGAGATAAATGAGGCAAGACAGAGAGGAAGGAGTGAGTGAGAGAGTGAGCAAAAGAGAGAGCCAGAGAGACAGTCTGATGAGAGAGAGAGAGAGAGAGGGCGAGACCTCATGCACCTGGACAAAGGGAAGTGACTGTTCTCCCACTCCTCTCGCTCTCACTTCTGCTCCGGCTCTCCAACTCTCTTTCTCGATCTTTCTCTCCCTTCTTTCTATGGTTTTGTCTGAGAACACACACCTGCAAGCTAGCCCTCTAACCGCATGCAACGCTCCAAGCCATCTGTTGCCTCCCCATGTGAAGGCCTGTGTTTGTTCAGCACAGCCAAGCAGGCTGCTTCACAATGGGTAAGTCACGTGGAGGAATTTAGGCCTACTTTCATTTCACTGCTTGATTTTTCCAGACATAAAAACTATTGCACAATATGGATTAAAACCTAAAAAGGAACATAGGAAACCTCAGCGATTTGTCATGTCGTTTCTAAAACTGACGTTATGTCGTTGCCTCCAACACCACCACAGATACCGGTCAGAGCATGTCAGTGCTCCTTGTCAAATCCTCCATTCCCAGCTGATTAGCCGTCGACTTCGCCTCCCCCGTTCAGCTATTTAATCGTAGCTACGGAAGGTCAGTTTCTAATTACAAGATGGCAGAAATCCAGGAATTCAGCTTCTGTTGACGCCATGCCCTCACTGTCTCCTGCTCACCGCATGCAGGCGTCGTCTCTCTGAACTCTGGAATATCCATGTTGTACCTAACTGAAAATACATGTAGATTCACACACATTAAACAGGAACTATGGAACTTTTTGTAGCTTAATTTACCTAAAAGGTTAAGAGTGGTTGTGATGGTTCAATTAGAGTTTATGGGTCGATTGGTGGCTGTTACGACTCCCTCTATCGCTTCTGGACCGAAAAAGTGAAAATGCAAGTTTGCTTCTCCGGTCCGCGATGCTACCGCTACTGCTTTACGGCATTGGCAATACACCCCCCCAAACATGGAGCAAGCTATCTATAAACACGCTTTGTTGAAAACATGGAGCCAGCTATTTATAAACACGCTTCGTTGAAAACAAATGCTCATGGCTAGCGTCGAATTTGGCAGGGAGCATTGTCAACGAGTTGTTACGACAGTGTTGTAAACCCAGAAAACAGTCCTTCAAAACTGTTGGTTACCAATTGGACACTTTCCAATTAAATACAACATTGCACGCAGGGAAACTATAGTAACTTAAAGGTGAAGTGTGTAAAATGTCACAATATTTGTAATAATAATAATAAAAATTATAATATTTGTTTTTTGTCAACAACTGCATCAAGGAGCCAAGTATGAAGGGATGAGATTCCCTGATATATTTATCCAATGTATTTAGTAACTAAATGTAAAACTGTAGGTCATAGCTTACAAGTTAAGGTACTCGACTACATTTAATTTGATTGTACATTGCAATGTTCACCTACGTCAATTAAACATATGCAAATTATTGAGCTGAATGGGAATCCAGGCAATATACACTTTAATGGAACCAAGGTCATCTTTGACCGCTTCAGCTTGTGAATAAATCAGTTTCCCCAATCAACACTGAGTATATTTGTCATAGTCACGATGTACAGGTTGTATGTAAACTGCCTGTTTACGTTTCTCAACCAGTTCGCAAACCTTCGTCAGTTTGTAGGGCAATTTTCACGTGCAGCCTGCATATGCAATTAGGAGTGACTTATCGTATCTCAAAAGGAGCAAATGAAGGACACCTTTAATCATGCTTAGCTTTTAAGCAGGTTTTCCCTGAGCGTGTCTGATGGTAGTCAGACTTGTGGAAAAGGGAGTATCAATATGGACGAGAGTGATCCTGGAAATGAGCTGACCAAGTGACCCGCCCACAACCCTTTGATTGATTGAATGAGTACCGCACACATTGTGCGAACCGGGTTCAATGTGACAAAAACCGCTGGCCAGTTTTTCTTGAAGAAGGGTGTCCAGACAAGATAGATAGTTACAATAATTTCCAATTTGATAAATGAATACTGTAATTGTTTTAGTATGATGATGCTGAAGCTTTTAAAGACGGAGATTCTGAT
Source organism: Enchelyopus cimbrius (assembly GCA_027122795.1). NCBI lineage: Eukaryota > Metazoa > Chordata > Actinopteri > Gadiformes > Gaidropsaridae > Enchelyopus > Enchelyopus cimbrius. The sequence goes on from JAOPJJ010000122.1 coordinate 6,164,961, forward strand.
GATTATTATGACAATAATAATAATGACAATGATATTGATGATGATAATAATAACAATAATAATAACAATAATAAATACAAACAATATTATAGTATTCATAAAATAGGAGAACATATATAACACTTGATAATAATAATAAGAAGAAGAAGAAGAAGAAGAAGAAGAAGAAGAAGGAGAAGGAGAAGAAGAATGATAATAGTAATTTGTCGTGATTCTAGTAAGTTAATAGTAATATTCTTTATCATCATGAAGTTCATGAGACTACTGTAATAAAATGATAAAGTACTATACCACATGTATGCACAGCAGTGCTGATGTCTAGCAGGATGTTCGTGCTTCAGGATTCTTATTTCAAACTATGGTTCAGTGCTACGCTTCCTTTATTAAGTAGGCTTTCATTTGCGTCATAAGTCATATAAGGTGCAAGGTTACCCAAATATTTACTCCAGCAGACAGATGACTTGCATTTAACTGTCATCAAAGTGGGTAGGAACATCGTGTGCCATGCAAATAAATTTTGATAAAAAAGAGAGCGAGAGGACATTAAGCCTATAAGCGCACACAAACAGAGACCTTCACTCACATAAACACACACACACACACACACACACACAGGCGCTGATACACATTCATAAGTACAGGGGCAAAAATGCTGTTAGTGGGTTTGACTGGAAAGAGAGATGGAAAAAGAGAGATGGAGAAAGAGAAGGGCAGGTCAACCTGAAGCCCAACCAAGAACGTAACAGAACATCTTCGACAAAAGAGCAGCTCTGCGAGGGACGACCCTTATCACCCCCCCCACTCCCCCAGGGTCCTAGTGTGTTATCACATTGGGAGGCAAAAGGGTGGGGCTGGGGGGAGGGGGTGGGGGGAGGGGGTGGCTGAGGTGAACCAGAGCTCAACTAGACCAACAAAAAAAAAAAAAGTTATTTTCCAAAAGTCAGCATTTCGAATCCGAGCGTGTCCCCTTTCATTTAATGCATCATTTTGTCGGGTGATAAATTTATGAATTAGACATACATCCCATTTTTCTTTTTTTCCTGCTTCTCTCTTCTTTTTTTTTTTGCTCTTAAGTGGGGGCTCAAGATATTGGGCGCCCACAAGGGAGGCGGATTTTGAAGCGTTGCGCCGTGTCAAACGTTAAAACCCACGGGGTGCGCTTTAGTACAATTAGACCGTGGTGAGGGGTGAGGAGGGAGAGAGAGGGAGAGAGAGAGAGAGAGAGAGAGAGAGAGAGAGAGAGAGAGAGAGAGAGTGAGAGAGAGAGAGAGAGAGAGAGAGAGAGAGAGAGAGACACTCAAGACAAAATCTGGATCCTAAGGAGCAGCACTGTTGGTTTGTACAGTAACATTGTTATCTGTTGCTAGTGATCCTTTTAGACGCTTCGTTCGCCGGGATAAAAGCAGAGCGGGGGAAATAAACTTAGTTCTGCCTCCAATCTGCAAATCCTTGGTGGTCATGGAAGATGATCCCAATTTGCTTCTGAGCAGCACCGTCAGATCTCACAATAATAAATAATTTAAGACTTTAAGCGCCAATTATGCTCGAGAAATGTAGAAAGCCCGTGGACCACTGCTGGATATCTGGAACCAGACAATGTTGTGGTTCCAGCTCAATAAATATATAAATATATAAATTCAGTGGGTGTTTCTTATGTCATATTCCAAATACGAGGAACAAACATGAGAAAGTACTACTGTGTGATCGCTGAATATATTAGAGCTCACTCGAAATGGGACATTTTATGTGATAGGGTCTTTCCCTTGAGGATAATTAACATTTACAGAATCAACCTGAAATAATATAAAATGATTGCAAGAATTCTGTTGCAAGATGTTTACTTATAAAACACCAGGTTAAGGTCAGAGTTGTTGCAGTAAAAGAATCCCACAATTTGTGATTAAAAATAATTTACAGAAATGAATCTTTCACAGTGGCTTTGAGTACGGACTTTTCGGGTGTCTCATTTAGTCCCAGCGGTATTGGCAAAAGTTCACATGGAAATCTGCAATTGCAACAAGACTTGTGGTGCAGATACAATACAGTTACCAAGGTCTAGCTACACACACCCACTTCTGATGTTATTCCAGGCCTGCTGGAACTATCACACTACTTTGGCAGTTTTAACATTCAGGCAAGTGTTTGAGTGATTGTCTTAGGGCTCTCTTATTCATAACTTTTTCACTTTATTACGACAAGGCATTGTTTTCAAATGTTGCATTGTCATCATTTTCGTTTTGAATATTTGCAACAAGGAAAGTTTAAATTTGTTGGTATTTAGCTTTCTGCTAACGCGCATATAACGAGAGCACCCTCTTACGTCTAAATGCACTATTGACTTGGGCTCTAAGTGAGTACAAAATCGTAGGTTGCACTCAGACACTGTTCTCGCGTTCCTCCGCTGGATGATAACAGCAATCTGCAGCGCGACCTCGCGATAACCACTGATTGCGCTGAAATTCAGGCGAATTTGCGTGGGCAAGGTTTTGAAGATGTTGCAGAGCTCTAGAAATTGTTTGCCACTTTCAACGCATGATTGACAGTTTTTTGTTATCACGAATATTGCCATTATATTTTGGTCGATGTGTATATATATTTCTATACTTAATATAGTTATACGACCATAAACCACTAAACAATTTAATCATTTCACATTATTTTGTCACCCTCAAGTGAAATTGACAATAACAAACAATGAACACAAAATGAAACAAGGTAGAACCAGACATAAAGTTAGGGAATACTGACTGCAACGTTTGCCAGACAGGCATGCGGTTGTATTGGGTGTGTATCCTCTTCCTGTGGTTTGGATCGCGCTCTCGACAGCCCGCTACATCTGCGGAGAGTGCGCCAAATCAAAATCCTTCCTCGGGCATCAGACTGGCGTGGTGGGGCGGGGAACCAGAGACACTGTTTATCACGTTTGTCAGCGGAGAGGGTAGGAACCCTCCCCTCTCCTTTCGCTCATGAGAATCACAGCTCTTGATCGGTTTATGACGTTTGCTCTCGGAAAAACAATCAAACACGGGTTCCTTCCGAAATATAAACTGGTTTTAATGCAAGCCTTGGTTACCTAGAGACTAAGGATGCTTAATATGGTGGGTTAGTTTTATTCTTCAACAGAGGAAGGGCTCAAAGCCCTTGATCAGTGGAGGGAGAGAGAGAGAGAGAGAAGTTAAAGAGAGAGAGAGGAGAAAGAGAAGAGAGACGCAAAGAAGGCAAAGAGACGCAAGAAGGCAAAAAAATAAATGGAAACAGTGTAAAGAAATAGAGAGAGTGAAACAGCGAGAGAAAGAGTGAGAGAAAATAAAGACAGACAGACAGAGAGACAGAGAGAGTGAAGAAGGAGAGTAAAGAGAGAGAGAGAGGGAGCCAAGAGAGGCAGGGGGAGGAAGAGGAAGGCTTAAGGGGCTATAGACTCCAGGACTAGCGAGTATTTACCTAGACGAGCCGCTGTGTCCTCCGTCTCAGGGCCCGAGACGTTTTCCCTGACCACTGGAATCCTGCCTCGTGAATACATGCATTGAGGCCTGGGGGAGCAGCCCGCGAGCGGGGACGTCTGGGGCCCGCGGACAGACAGGAGCCGCCCGTCGCCACAGCCTCAACACGCGGCTCCCCTGATATTTACCCTCCCTCGGTGTGGCCACTGCACTGTTTGTTCATGTGGACCCGGTGAGGGAGCGCCACAGTGAGGGACGTCACATGGCCCCCGTCAAAGTAAGGCCGACACGTCCCGCCTTTTTATTTTATTTTTTCATTTAAACGCGTTTAAGGTGCGCTTTATCTTGGCGAGAGAGAAAGGGGAAAAAAACCTGCGCGATTAGTACCGGCGCTCTCTCTCCGCTCTGATAGCTCGGGCTGTGACGTAGAAAACCGCATTATTTGGTTTAATTTCGCTTCGTAGTCTGAGCCGGGCCCGCGCTAGTCTGTGGGGGTGGTGGGGGGTGGGGGGGGGTTGGACTGTAGCCCTACAGTGCTACAGAGCCAAGTGTTGTCATGTAGCATTTACATTAGGGCACTTGTCTTGTTATCTTGTATAAATTACATTTTCAGATTGAATAAAATCAAAAAATGTTCCCCCTGACTGTTAAGCGATGTCAAGCGGCCCCCCCCCCCCCACCCCCCCCCCCGGGGGGGGGGGCGGAACCCCCCGGGGGGGATTTACCTCATGCACGTGGTCAACACCAGCAAAAGGAATGAAGGGTGGGGCCAAGGCCACCTCAGTTGACTGCATGTGTGTCGGGAGAACGCGTTGAATGTATACGGACCCGCACTCCTCTGTAGGGTTCAGCCGGTTTCCATGGCAATATTTAATGGAACAGTATTTTCTTTTCTTCTATACACCGAAGGTGACGGCAAAAGGTCTCTCTTAGACATTAACCATCGACACTGGAGTAACTATGATGGAAGGGCAGAGATTAGAGATTAGAGAGGGAGAGAGAGAGAGAGAGAAGTCAAAAACTCAATAAGTTGATTTTTTTTTGCCATTTGCGCTGAAAAAAAAGATCATAAAAAAATCATTTGTGCATAAAACAGCAGCATACACGAGAAAAAACCCAGCATTGTGACACTTTACGCTGTCGAGATATTACTTTCAAGTCAACCGGCCATATAATCTATCCACCACTAAAATAATATTTCTTTGCCTGCAGGGTGGGGTTAGCCCTGGATGGGGGATGATGCATCGGATTGTTGGTTGTCAGTGGGGGGTGGTGGTGGTAGAACTAAGCTTATTATCACACTTGACTTTCAAACTGCCTCATTCTCTGGGGATGCGTGAAATGCCCCCTCGTCTCCTCGGGGACGAGGGTCGCCCGTAATGCTGAGTGGCAGGTACTCCAGAACGCCAGCGCCAGGGTCTGCGCCAAGGCGATGACGTTATGGCAACCGGGGCCGTCAAAACGTTTGGACCACCGCCGTCCGCCGACAGAGACATACACCAGAACCAGAGGCCGCCAGCAACATTTCCAACCAATTAGAAGCCGGGTAGCCGCGGCCGCCTGTCAGGGGGAGGAGCGCTCTCCAAAAAGGCGATCGGAAGGAACAACACCATCACTGTCGCCGACAGACCGCTGAAGAACAACAGAGCCCGGAGGGGAAAATGCTCGGGGGGGGGGCGGCGGGGGGAGTAGGGGGCCAGAGAAAGAAATGCTGCCACACGGACAAAATACAGTGGGGAGGCAGTGGTGGCAGTGGTGCACGGTTACCCATGGCAACCTAACTTCCTTTGTTAAGTGATAATTCCATTACAACGAGTCTTCTAACTTCACTTATTAAGGTGCCACTTCACGAGGGAACCTTCAACAACTCGACCGGGGGAGAGTCAACATGAGAAAGAAGGGAAAAGTCTTTTTTACTAGATTTTTGGAACAGAATCCTCTGCGTGGAAGTCTGCTGTTTGTCTGCTTTGTTAAATATGACCCACCTACCGTCCGATGACGTTCATAGAAGGATCGAGGAAAAATAGAGATGGCCAGGAGGAGGAAGATACGTCAAGCGGAGGAGTGGACAGGACAGGAGGTTGGGAGAACGGGAGGCGAGCAGAAGAGAGAGTAGTTGAGGAGAGGGGTCAGTGCGAGGAGAGTAGGAGATAAGTGGAGTGGAGAGGAAAGGAAAGGACAAGATAAGAGGAGGAGGAGGAGGATGGAAGAAGGGGGGACACGAGAGCACAGGGTGCAACAGTAGCCTTGAAACCCTCTGAGCATCCAGCAGTCCCTGCTATAGGGGAGTACGTTCTGAATGGAGAGCCATTTCATGTCCTCGTCCAAGAACACCATATTGTTTCAGAATTAAGTACAGCATAGCGCCCTGTAATTATACCTCCACAATAGTGGGTTTTCAGAGAAGGGCTGGAAATAACATTGGAGAGTTCCGGTCTGAGCTTCAAACTACAGAACAGACTGAGAAATGGCACAGGGTCTGAGAATAGAATGGGAGACTTCATCTTTTTACTGCCTGTGGATTGGAGGAGGCGACGCCATTGTCCGGTGGCTTCCTGATTTGCGCTGTGGTGGTGCTTATAAATGAGCGCCCCATGCTATTGTTGAAATAAGAGGCTGCCGCGCAGAATTGTTTGAGGAACAAAAGTCAGGAAGAGATAGAGAGAGGAGAAGGCAGAGGGTGAGAGAGTCAGAGAGAGAGAAATAAATAAAGGATTACTGACGATGAGGCAATTAAAAAGGTTCAGAACAATACTTCATGATGATAAAATCAATCATATAATTAATACAAAATGAAAGCAAATCAAATCCCCCTCTTTTTGCACCCCACACCCTGAAAGAACCCCTCGTAATGTTCAACGACCAGTGTGATGGCACGGGGTTGCGCTAACTGGCCCGCTGCCTCCAGAACCCAGCGGCTCCGACATCTGGGGGGAATCCCAGGTTGGGGCAGCGGTCTGAGATATTAGACGTGCAGTTGTCTCTGTGTGTACTATCTCGCACTGCACTGAGTTTGTGGAAGAGTGTAAAGCCCAGTGTGTGTGTGTGTGTGTGTGTGTGTGTGTGGGAGGGGGGGGTGTGCATGTGTGTGTGTGTGTATGTGTGTGTGTCGTGCATTTCCTTTTCGAGGAGTTTTATCGTCGATGACTTTGGCTTTCTAGTAAGCTCCCGGGCAGCGGCTTACCTGGGACCCAATCACTCAGAGAGCCCCGGGTCCACTGGGACTACCCAGGTGGTGGTGGTGTGTGTGTGTGTGTGTGTGAGTGTGTGTGTCTGTGTGTGTGTGTGTGTGTGTGAGTGTGTGTGTCTGTGTGTGTGTGTGTGTGTGTGTGTGTGAGAGTGCATCTGTATTTGTGTATGTGTGTGTGCGGGTGTGTCGGTGCATCTGTGTGTGTGCATGAGTGTTTGTATGTGTGTGTGTGTCTATGCAGAACAATGCTTGTGTGTGTGTGTGTGTGTGTGAGAGAGAGAGAGAGAGAGAGAGAGAGAGAGAGAGAGAGAGAGAGAGAGAGAGAG
>JAOPJJ010000122.1:7421666-7432379 GCA_027122795.1 Enchelyopus cimbrius
AAGAGGGCTTTCGGGAAACGCTCGCAATTTTTGGACGATCGATGGAAAGATGCGTCGGGAGAAAGGTCGTACGACCGCGGATCCATCTTTATTGGGAAACTGGGCCCAGGCCATTTTGCCTCTACATTCGTGATCATGTGGGAAGCATCACAATCACATATCATCTAGTAATGATTAAAAAAACAATCAAGATCATCAAGATCGACAGCGATTAACATATTGGAAATAGCCAATATAAGCTGTGTATACCTACCTCAACATTTAAACTGTGATAGCCTTTCCTGTCCAGATAATCAGCCTCATTTATAGATGGGGCCGTTATGGGCATGTGTGCCATCAATGCACCCAATTACATTTGGATATCCTGAAAAATAACACCCACATGAAAAGTCAACAACAAGGATAATTTCTGTGCCATTTGGGAACACTTAAAAGCTGTGGTGAACACAGGTTTAAATTCCCTGAGCAATCTTCCAAACTTAACATGTGCAAAACCTGCTCCGACCAGGTTTGATTCAGAGCATATTTTCTATAGTAACAAACATACCGTGTTCATTTTGGAACGGAAAACCTAGGGTTACCGCAAACCATGGGTTGACATGGGCTGATAAAACCCGCTTTGTGGAATACCCCACTGGACACAATACATCTTCATAAACAATAACAACAACAACTAGCAAATTGACATGTTCATACAAAAAGGTGAAACGTATTGTCAGGTAAAAGTAATTATTATAGTTTTAGAAAAATAAATAGATGAAAAAAAAAAAATACATTTAAGGGTGGCCCCATGGCCACGCTTAAATATCCAATTGAAACAGGTCATGACTAATTACATTCCAGAACCATCATTTGACATATAATTAAGGCCTCGTAGAGAAATAACTTCTACTCACAGCAGGTCCAGATACATCAATCGGGCTTACTTCGACAGTCTTTGAGGTTCACCTTGAAAACAGGCCGTTAAGTGCTAAGTGGACCGAACAGCACTTGAGCAGCAGCCGACAGGTAAGTCAAAGCAATCTGCAGGTGAGCTTATTACCCCGAGGCGGGGACCTAATTAGTGAAACTGCAGGCAGTTCTGGCGCTTCCGGTAGCCTTGGTAAGAACGAAATAGTAAATTCTTGTTTGTTTTTTATAGGCCTAGACAATTGTACCCATGCATGTTTGGGTTGAAATGCCGCGTCAATGCATAGAACCCTTCTCATGTTAGTATTCAGCCTTTTGATTTAGATGACCTCACGGGTCCTGCTACGCGAAAGTCTCCAAGGCAAGCATCTATGCTATTGTATTCCCACTTGAGAGCCTTGCCCCCCAAGCTGCCCCCCTAACTTTTGTCCTTTAAACTGTAAACAATTAACCTCCACTATAAGTCCACACGCCTATCAAAGCATTGAAATAAACACAAAATTTACCAAATGTAAAATTGTAAATGTAACTTTAACCCCTGCCCCTAAAATACTTAACCACGACCATGCATTAAACGCTTACATTAAACGCTGGAGTTTACGCGTGTCTGGCACAACGCGCAGAGCCGCACACACGCCATGCACTCCTGCAGGGCAGTCCGGCAAAGAGAGAACATCTGAAGGTCAGTATCCCATGGTAATGTTTAAACACACATTTTTTTAAATTATTAATTTAATTAATTAATGCATTCTAAAGGCGATTGAGCAGAAGTGTTGCACGATTATTTTAGATTTCATTCAAGAGAAAAGAGGCTTTATACAAAAAATATTAAAATGTACATTTGAACCCACTTCATAATGTTTAACAACCCGTTTCGGTAGCAAAGTTACAACACTATGTTTTCACCGCTATGGTTTTGCCAGTGAGTCCTAGACTGGGAGTGAGTCCTGCAGGATGTGATCGAAGTGGTTCAAGTTTGAAGCTTGTTAAAAAGCACCTGCGCTCAACCATGGCTGACGACAGTCTCAGTATTCTAGCTGTTCTCAGGGTAGAAAGCGTGCAAATGCACTACATTTGAATATATTTGTGAAACATTTCTCCTGAAAATTGAATTATAGCTGATGTCATTTATATGTCATGTACTTCTATTGTACTTAAAAATAAATGTAAGGTAGCCTACTTTTACTTTACTGTAGTATTGTTTGACATTTTCTACTTCTACTCCACTACATCTCGGAGGCAATTATTGTACGTTTTATTTCATATTTAAATGTTCCTATCTATTGGCTACTGACTGATCTACTTTTAAGAGATAGCACTTACACACCAGTTTCTGCTTTTTGTTGTTGTTGCAAAACCCAAATAAATTTGAAGTGAAAGTAAACAACAGTCATTTACCAATCTATTAATTTATTTAACAATGCATGCCAGACATGATCCTATTCACATTGAAGAATACAGATTTGTATTTGCATCAAAATACTCACTACTGTGATTTATAATTCCTCTACCTTTCCCTTCATCACCATTTAAAGGAGGATAGTTTTGTTTGCCCTCAGTGGAAGAACTGCATGCATTTAAAGGACATTTAATAAATTGAGATCTGGAGGAGGAGGGGAATTCTGTTGGCTTGTTGAACCACAAAATCTGCATTTATTGCAGGAAACCAAAAAATTAATAAAAACTTGGGAAGGAATTTATTAACAAACAATTTCATGTCCCCTGCTGTGGAAGTCCTTTGTTTGATTAAAGTCATTATTTTCATTTGGTTCCAGAAAAAAAGGTAAGCAACTGTATAGGAAAATATAATAGAAATACTGTACATTGGGATTTGGGTGGATTTATGTTGCATTGTCACGCTCGTTTGTGGGTATTGTGTCAAACACAGGCAAACAAACACACACGCGAAGTGCCTGCACACACTCGCACACATACACACATCGGAAACACACATCGCGTCCCACTATTCCTTGCATGACTGTCAACATATGCAAAAACTAAATAAACATTTAAGTAGTCATGCTCATGTGTTGGTTAAGAAATTGCAATGAAGACATTGGATATTTTTGTGAGATGGTTCAGGAAAAAAAGACCAACATTTTATAAGTGATCAATATCACTTTAAAAATTTTAAACTGTCTTTGCAAAATGGGGCTTTAAAATTTCGCATTTCAATGTCCAGTGAATTGTTCTGTAACCTACTGAGCCGTGCACATTTGAGATTAGTGTATTATCGATTATTATGATGAGTGAACAGATAGTTGCTTTTGGTTTATCTTGTCTAGCACAGGTTTAGTTATGGGATCAGCCATTCAACTGCCACTCGACTCCATTAGGTTCAGTTCAGTTTTCTAACAGTGTGGAAGGTTACATTTTGATCAAAAGCCCCCTGTAGACATACGTATGTAAAACATAGTTTGTTTCCTTTGGGCTTATCTATCATTATCAATTAGTTGTCTGGAGACAATACCCTCAATGACAATTCCATATAACGCTAATCTTTTTAAGCACTTTTGTCATAATGCACGTAATGTGATTACTGGTTGCCTTTCTACTACAATTCTAAATGTCAAAATGTTTCTTGATTGACCTTTAAATCATATACTGGGGCCAACAGGCTACATCATCCTTGGCCCTGGGCCAATGAGAGTATATATTAACCAGATTTATGAGCTTATTGGAAACCTCCTATTACTGAAAGGGATAAAGCAATCAGTCCCGCCAATTAGATGGTATTCACATAGCATCAAGCAGAGGAGGGCCCACCTCTGTGGATCATTCACTGTAGTGAAGTCAGCAGTGTCCTTTGTGGTGTTTAAGTAGATATGAACCCAACAACATCCCAGATGAAATCTGTTTTGAAAAGTACTAAGTGCGCATATAAAAAAAAGATCTTATGATAAAGGCAAATAAAGTTATCATCGAGCCATCAACCCCCTTCCTATATCGTATTTTATCTGTTTTGTTTTGTTAATATAAGATACCCATGAGCACGTGCAATGTCAAAAAAAACACTGGTAATTGTGCTCTAAAGTCAGGGATATTTGCATCAGCATCTTAGCGGTGCAGCCCCATGTTTTCTGTGGATCCCAAAGGCACCCTATGTTTGGTAATGCAGGGAGCGGTCAACTCGCCTAGTTGCTGTTAAAGATAAAACTTTAACAATACAAAAGGGATTACAGTTTATATATGATTGAGATGTACAATCTATAATTTATATAACAGATTTTAATACATCTTTTAATACAGCATTCACTGCTTGTATTTCTCCTTTTTTATATTAAATTTTGATAATAAACCTTACTTAGAAAATTGTTAAAATTAGAGAAAAATAGCATTGAGAAGATATAAATATTAAGTATTCATATTAGTTATTCAAACAGGCATCTAATTATTCTTGATAAGCCAGAAAATATGTTATTAAATAGAAATGATCTCAAAATAAATGCAATGTATGTGATTGAATCGAGTTGTATTAATTGGTGAAATATAAATCACAAATATATATTTATATTTATAAAAACTATCAATTAAACTTCTTCTTCCTGTCCGCAAAAGCTATCATAGAAAGGCATTCCTTTCTTTTCAGAACTTTTCATCTGGAGAAACAATGATGAGGAAACAATCACATTGTTATGGATGTACATTGTGATAGATGTATTAGATGTATAAATTAAAATAGCTTTCACACACCTGACTAAATCTAATGCATATACTTAGCAGCACTTTTCAAAACCTCTTAAATGTTTTGCATTTCTTTCTCTCACTTATGAAACCTCTGTGCATTTCTTTATAATGGAATTAGCAGTCAAAACTGTCTGTCAAAATGTTTTGCTTTTTTCCATATTTAACTGATTTATGGATTATATGAAAGAAAGATTGATAAACAACATTTTCCTAACAAACAAAGGACGGATCCAGTGGTTTTCGGCCAATGTTGAAGTGATTTGACCATTGCAAAAGAGTGAGTGAAAGGTTTGTGGTTCTACAGTTGCTGCCTTGCTACACTCGGGGGCAGAGAACACCCCCTTGTGGCAAATAGCGCACATTTCCAGATGAAAAACAAATAAGTTGAGATGAGGAACACAAACAAAAGTGTGGCTGTGTTTATTTAAGTTAGCCCTAATATATTCAGTTGTTCTCTTCTTCGTAGAGTTAAATGGGCTCACCCAGAGCACCCTTGTACATGTGTACTTGGTTGGTACGCCAATGTAGTCTCTATTTTGTTGCTCTTATCTTTGTTAGTATTACCCAGACTGGATTCAATAGAGCTATATCTCATAAGCCTTGAGACATTATAATGATTATGACTTCCTGATTGTAAAGTGTGATATATAGTATTCAATAATGTTTTCTTGGCACGCGATACTTTATGGTTTCTTTTCATTTCTTGTATCGGATCTAGAAATCAAAACTACAAGTCAAATGTGACTATGAATACATTTTCCGTTTTAACGTTGTGTTTTGGCCACATGTGTTTTGACTACTTGAAATAGTTCGGAAAAAAGTGAAGATACAATCAGTTAAATTTTAACGCCACAGACATGTTTGACATTTCCGATTAACAAAGAAAATACATATTACTGTCATTAATCTATTTTACTTGAGATGTCTATTTTATCAATCCTATTTAACCCCAACACTTCGCTGACCTAATGCCTTTATCCTTGAACCAATAATAGTTCCTAGTCACAAGACTCATCTCTCCCACACATATCCACTATCAAAATAAGTATTGCTAGATAAATTTTCCTTTGTATTGGCTCTTGGTCTGGGTAAATATATTACACAATATAGTTAAGGAGTGTCAAAGGCTACTGCCTTTTTTAATCCTGGGAAACCCGGACACATTTTTGGCGGACACATTTATATATATATATATACTTGAACCATCTGATTTGGTGGTTACTTAGGAAATAATAATCTAGGGGTTACAGTACATGTTCTTCACCTAGCATTGTGGTCGACATGGGATGGAACATAATATTGGACTGGACGGTAAAGGTGGCTGGTGGAAGACTCACACGTAGACATAGACCTTCCGAAGCCATTACACCCCACTGATAGTTACTTAGCTACGAGAGGAGGTAAAAACTACTGTGTGTTAATAGCTCTTTGTTTTAGACTGGTGTACAATAGGACCCTTGTCTTACAACCCCCCCCACCTCCCACCTACCACCATGTTGTTGGTAGGGAGTGATGTTTCACAACATCACTCCCCCCCCCCCCCCTGCTGCCATGGTAACTGTGCACCTCCCTCCCCCTGCATCAGCCACCGTAGCAACCTCACCCTATCACCCCTTTCCCTAATCCCTATTGCCCTTTGACCTGCTACCTTCCCTGGTCCTGTGAATGTGTGTGTGTGTTCTCGCGCAGACCGGCTGTGTCGTTGTCACGTATAGTTCTGTCTGTCAAAGCTGCGGAACGCCGAGGGCGTGGCCATCTTCCTCATGGAGAGGCTGTCAGTCTTGGTGGGCTCCGGGCGGGCCCCGGACTTGCTCCTGATGAAGGGGTTCCTGGTCCCCCCTGGACCCCGGGCCCCGAGCCCTCGGTCGGTGCCCAGGCCCGGGCCCGCGCCCGCACCCCCCCTCTCCATCCTCTCGCTCACTGACAGGCTCTTCCTGTGCTGGGGGCCGAGGCTGTGCGAGGGGTGCGAGTCGTCCGAGGAACAGCTGTTGGCCCTCTCCAGCCGCGAGGAGGAGGGCGGGTAAAGGGGCGCCCCCCCGCCCCCGGGCCGCCCCGGGCGGGGGGTGGCGGAGGGCATCCCCGCCAGGTCCTCGGGGTCCTCCGGGTCCGACTCAGTCTGGCTCAGCTCCGCCTCCCGCTCTGGGTGCGAGGAGGAGCCGCCCCCGTCCTGGGCGGGCTTGTCGAAGGGGAAGGAGGTCGACGTCAGCCCCGGGGAGTGGGCGCGGTCGGCCGGCGCGTATGGCGAGGAGACACAGCGCGTGTCGATGCAGTCGGTGATGCTGGTGTACTCGGCCGCCTTCACCTGCACGCCGGCGCCCAGGCCGCCATAGACCCCCCGCGGGTTGAACATGAGGCTGTGGGACTTGACCAGCTGGGGCTCGTCCAGGAAGCTGCCGCCGCCGCCCCCCCCTGCCGCCGAGAGGTATCGGCTGCTCTTGGAGCGCTCCAGCAGCCCTGCCGACGGGGGCGGGGACGGCTCCGCCTCCCAGGGTGGCAGGACGGAGTCTGGCAGGAGGTGGGCGGAGCACATGGACAGGTCGGCGGCGGCGCTGTCCTCGAACGCGGCGGTGGCCGTCCCACAGCCGCTGCCGCCAGCGGCGGCGCTGCACTCGGAGGACCGCTCTCCCCCCGTGCCGCCGCCACCGCTACTGTAGTCCCGCCCCCCCCCTGCCAGCACCGCCTCCATGATCTCGGAGTGGAGGGAGGAGTTCCGGCGGAGGGGCCGGGTCATCCGCAGGGGGTCCAGGAAGACCTCGCCGGGCCCCACTTCCTCCGAGGCCGAGACGTAGATGTCGATGCAGGACGACGGCCTGTGCTGCTGGGACACGGACAACGTGGCCAGTGGGAGTGGCTTGGACTCCCGGGTGGCGGTGCCGGCCACGCCTGACGACACGGACTGGGAGCTGTTGGCGCGGTGCAGGCTCAGCGAGCGCTCCTTGAAGAAGCCGTCGCCGCCGCCGCCCACGCCACCGCCACCACCTCGCTGCTGCACCTCCATGCCGGCGCCGCCGCGACCCCCGCCCACGTAGAAGGAGTGGCTGCGGGTGCGCGTGGTCACGGCGGTGGGCGAGGGCGGGGACAGGGAGCCCTCGCCCCCCGCCTCTAGCGCCTCCTGCAGGCGATAGGTGTTGCCTTCCGTGCTGTTGAAGCTGCTCTGGCGCAGGATGTAGGCGGCGGCACTGTCGGGTCCCTCGCCATGCCGTTGCAGTGCGTAGGCCGAGTCGGTGCAGTCGGAGGAGGTGCGGGAGCGCACCTTGTTGACCTCGCCGCGCTCCACGCCTGTCACACGCTCCAGCGCCGCAGCGATGCGCGCGATCAGCTCCTCCATCTGCGCCAGCCGGACGTCCACCGTCTGCAGCGACGCCTTCATGAAGTGCTCCCTCTCGTTGACCTCCTCCAGACGCATGGCCATGTTCTCCACCCTGCCCCGGGCGTGGTGGGGGGGAGAGACGGACATGAGGACAAAGAGGAGTTTACAGATGAAGAGGCTGTCAGCTGTGCTGCACCTACACTCCGGAACAATCTCCCCACCTCCGTTAGAGAGGCCAAGGCCATTTATTCTTTCAAGTCACTCCTCAAAACTCTTTTTTAAATCACCTACAAGGATGATTTTTTAATTTTTTTAGCCCTTTTCCTTTGTCCTTTATTTTTCTTTTCTTGTTGTGAAGCACATTGGGTCCTAGAAATGTGCTATACATGACTGATTTTTATTATTGTCATTGTTAAAGGAATATTCCGGTATTTTACACTTAAAGCCTTATTTCCAGTTTGTTTATGATGAAATAGATCGGTTCAGGTGTTCATTTCACCGAAATGCTGCGTTTGGAGACGTTTAGAGACGTAGCTTTTTTAGCCCCACTTTTTTCACCCCACTGTCGAGGTACTGTAGAGGTAATAGGACCATTCGTTGTCGGTCCTAAAGACCGATAACGGTCATTAAAGGTTTGTTTGCAAAGCTGTGAAACTCACCGAGTGGTCACTATAGTGTTCGTTGATGTTCGACACAAAAAAATCTGAGAAAAGTATGATTTCCAGATTTTCGGCTGTACGAGTCGTTTTGTTGTAGCCAGGCCACCGGAAGGAACCGGAAAATAGATTGTTTACGTTCTGAAAAAGAGTAACGATAGTCTAACTTCTGCTGGAAAGCTTACTTTGCTCAGATTTTTTGGGTCGAACATCAACGAACACCAGTGACCAGTCAGTGAGTTTCACAGCTTTGCAAACAAACGTTTAATGACCATTATCGCTCTTTAGGACCGACGACGAATGGTACTATTACCTCTACAGTACCTCGACAGTGGGGCTACAAAAAAAGCTCCAAACGCAGCATTTCAGCGAAATGAACACCAGAACCGATCTATTTCATCATAAACAAACTGGAAATAAGCTTAAAGTGTAAAATACCGGAATACTCCTTTAAGAGTGACCGGTGTTGAACGCCATTTTGTTTTCCCGTGTGCTCCTGCTGTGAATAGCCTCCTCATGAAGTGAGGTTGCTCTCGCCATCCCGCTCGAGTAGAGCCAGAGTCAATACTTAATGTTCCCGAAGGGCAATGCATTTTGTCTACAACGGTGGTGATAGTATGACAGTACCGTGCAAAACAAATAAACAATAAACAGATAACAGGAACATCAAATAACAACCCGGTATCACGTGATGTCGTGCTCATGGTCACGAATATAACGCCCCCACTGATGGAATGTTCGTATGTGATTGTGCTGGGAAGTTTAGTTTGATATGCTATACATTAAACTCTATGACATCAATTATCATTCGTAATGAATTGACTTAATGACATCACTTTTCAGGTGCCTGTATATCTTACATAATATATGAAGTAGGGGTGTATCTCTTATGTAAAAGATGATACTATTCGTATTTAGATACATGGTCACGATACGATTGAAGAAAAGGTACATGTTGACAACAAGCGATTCGGCACGAATCGATTCGATGCGATTCGATGCAGTTCAATAACTGAAAGCATTCTGCACGTCTTGAATAGTCATCGCGTCATAGGCTATCTCTGACCAATGACAGGCTCCAATCAAAATTGGAGCCTGTCATTCTCCAATCAAAATTGAGATGCACCAGGCCACGGCATTGAGCATTTCCGAACAACGAGAGACTATCGAGTCTGAAACATTTGCGATACAAACCGATTCCTTACTATTAAATCCGGTTCATGTCACGTTTATATCGATACAAGGCTTCATAAATTGATGTAGTCGTATCTTACAGGTTAAAAACTAATACCGATACGTATCAGATAATCTTTTCACCCCTAGTATGAAATCTATGCTGTCTTCCCTCCCTTCTTTAATTGTCTATAAAACCCTTACCACCCTGGGAGGCGGCCTTTAAACCTAAAACCTTTACCTCTTAAAACGTACCCCCCCCCCCCCCGCCCCCCTCAAGAGGATTAAGCCCATGAGTTGAACCGGCACCCCCATGCTGACCTCTCGGAGGTCACGCGGATCCTCTCGTCGTTGGAGGAGTTGAAGCGGTCGTCCTTCTCCCTAAAGTACTCCTCGATGCACTGCTCCTCAAAGTCATGGACCTTCTTCAGCTCGTCCTCCGTGATGAAGAGCTCTGGTGATGGAAAATTAAGATGTTATTTTCTTTTTAATCATTTAAAGTTGTTCCCTTTAATTTGTATGATATGGCCATCCCATCAGTTCTACGCTATGTGATTGTTATCCGGTTTTCTGGTCACACCAAAGCAGTGACCCCTTGGGGGGGGGGGGGGGAAGAGTACGATGGGCATAATGCCCAGTCACTTTGTGTCAACATTTATGCTATCACGCTACATAACCTTGCCGCGACGAGGGGGGTATAACCAAGGGTGACCAGACGTCCCGGTTTGACCGGGACAGTCCCGATTTTGAGTCCGGTGTCCCGAGTCCCGACAAGACCAGTTACGGACGCTATAGTGTCCCGGTTTTCACGATTCAATGATACTGCCGTGGCACAGCGCCAGCATAGTCTACATTACGCTTGGATGTGCGGCACCCCCATACCCCCCCCCCCCCCCCCCCCCCCACCAACAAATGGGTACATTTTAAACAAATTGACCCGGTTTTGTTTGATGAAATTGGGTGACCCCAGAATAAAAA
>JAOPJJ010000122.1:7504915-7515280 GCA_027122795.1 Enchelyopus cimbrius
TACTGTACAGCTGATCCTATTGGACAGGCATCCTCCCACAGGAAGTACGGTTTTAGCTTTGTCAAACTTCTAGATCTGAGATGAGAGCGCCCAAGTCCACAGTCAACCACCCTTGAGATGCCATGATTGCTAGATAGACTTTTCTATTAACATTTTGTTAAATAAAAACAATGTACAATTTCTATCAGATCAAACCAATTTAAAAATAACTACAGGGCTATTTGCTTTCAAAGTCCATTGTTTAAAGAGATAATGTTTCATTGTCTGGCAACCGATCACATCCCACCGTCCGCTTCGGTAGTGGGCAGAGTGTGAATGTCAACTCGCTGTCAGCAGCCAGATGCCAGCCAATAATCTATTCCGAGAGATGGGTTCCACCCTCCTTCCCATGTGTGGATGGCGCACAGATTGGTTTAAAAATAACTTATTTCAAACTAATTGAAAAAACAGCACTGAACTGCCACAGTCGGACAGGATCTCCCATCGTGACAAAATGGAAACCCCCCACTGTTTAACACTTCTCTCTCTCCCGGCAGCTCCCCTTTCTCTCTCGCTCTCCTCTCGCTCTCCTCTCGCTCTCCTCTCGCTCTCCTCTCGCTCTCTCACATCTGTATTGCCCTTCACGGTCTCATTCCCTTCGTTTTTCTCTCCCTCCTTTCTCTCTCCATTCTATCCCTCTCTGTCTTCCCTATTCCACCTCTCATTCCTTCCTTTCTTGCTCGCGCTGCCTTTCCAACATATGTTAACTCTGGGTGTTTTTCGACATTTTGCGCATGTATGCGTGTGAGTCAGCGCACGCGTGCGTGAGACAAAGAGCATTGCATAGCTCAATGCTATTTTTCTTTCCCACACACACCCTGTCAGCCAAATCAGGCTGAACCCTGGCCTCCGAGACGAGTCGTGGGTGGGAGGAAAAGGGAGGAAGAGGCAGGAGAGGAACGGGGCTCATTAAAACGATGCTGCGTACACCTCCCACACTGTAACACAGCACCCTGCCAAAAGACACCAGTAAACTAACAAAGGGGGGTGGGGTGTAAGGGACGAGATGAAGGACGGTCGGGATAAAATGTGCCGTTGCTTGATGTGTGGTGCGGACAACAAATGAGCGAATTAAAGACAAACGCCCGGTTTGGATCCGCTGTCTCTCCTCAGACATGTCGGCCATTGTGTATCGTGCAACGTATTGTGTTCAGGTTTGTGTACATGTGGTGCCTGTTGTTGACATGTATGTCTGTGAGGGGCATATATGTATGTGTGCGTGTGTGTCTCTGTATGTGTGTGTTTATGTGTGTGTGTGTGTGTGTGTGTGCAAAAATGATAGGCAAAACACCCAGGCCCAACATTTATTCATACATGTTTGTCTGTTTGTGTGTGATTATTTGTGAATACATTGCAACCCTACGAGTATGTACACTTATATGCATGTGCCAGTATGTGAGTATGTGAGTGTGTGTGTTTGTGTGTCTGTGTCTGTGCGTGCCTTGTACGTGTGTAACTTATGCGTTATTGCACTGCTGCTCCTCTAGGCGATTTATTATGAGCAAATACGAAAGGCAATCGAGTGAAACTCCGACCGTTATGTAAAGCTGCACTGCTGGCCCCAAACAAAACCTCCTCCCAGCTGCAAGCACATGCACTGGCCCCTCACCTGGCCCTTGCTCCCCGACCCACCTTGCTTTGCTAATGGTGTGTTACCTGTGTGTGTGTGTGCGTGTGTGTAGTTGTTTGTGTGTGTGTGTGTGCGTGCAGTTGTGTGTGTGTAAATGTGCACGTGTTTGTGCAGATGTGTGTGTGTGGACACAACAATGCTTGAGTGAAGCTCCGCAACCCGCCTTCATTTCCATGATCTCGAGCGGTCGGTGCGTCTGTACCCCCCCTCCATCCCCTGACATCTGAAGAGGTCCAATCGGGCAGGGCAGGTGCACAGCTTCGCACAGCAACACAAAACACGCATATACTGAAAGCCGTTTCCAACACTGGTCACTCAATTCGAGTGATTACTGGTTACTATTGTCTATTCAATTAGATGCTAGTATTGAAACGGCTTGCCATACACCGGTGTTTAAACAGCTATTCAACAAGTATTCTGTTTCTCCGCCATTGAAGAATCCAGTATAATTACATTGAGCTCTTTTGTGTGCCAACATCTGCCTGACTAAGAGGTCATTTGAAGAGGTAGATTCTTGTTAAGATTATTTCCAACGCGAAGCACCTATTGCTGTACTGCCCATGCTCATTTCACTAATGCAGTGCCAGCTTTTAATGTTATGTCTTTTTATATCTCATTTCTTCACTTAGCAGTGCAGGCTGTTATCACGCAAGCATCGTCATCTCCCTCCCCTCCGGTGAATGAGTGAGAGTGGACACGCTTCCGTCCCAATTGCACCGGGATTGTGCCAAAAGTAATGCAGTTGTTGTAGGTTCAAAACATGAACCATCAGTTATCATTAGCAGCAGTGTGTAGTATCAGTAAAGAGTGTATTTGCCCAGATGTCTCTTGCTCTCATTTGAATTCAAATTTCAAGTGGGCCGTGATTTGCGAAGAATACTGCAGCATGTGCCAGACTCCCATCAGAAGAGGACTCTGATATTCATATGTATCCTTTATGTGTTTGCTAAACGAAAACACCTCAGCCAGAGGCACCTCGATCAATATATCAACAGCGGACAGTGGGACTGCCCAGCGTACGGACAGATAGATACGACAATGTGATACGAAGATTGGTGTCCGAAGAAAGACTGGCCAGCGTGGGTTGGGTGTGGTGAAAACATTGGGTGGATCATGGCAGCTATGATTAGCCTAGCTTGGCTAATAGCCTAGGTTGGCTTGGTTGTCATGTGTGGAATTTGTGTGAAATGGGTAGGATGAGGAATTTAAAAAAACGGGGCCATCTGTAGGATGCTTGCCTCTCTGTGTGTTTGCGTGTGTGCGTGTTTGCATGTGTTGCCAATAAGTGTTGTCAAGCTAAACCGTGTCTGGTGAAATTAAGTGTCAGGATGGTTGTGGCTCGGGAGCAGAGCAGCTTCCCAAACATAATCTGAGCAGCCTTTACATGCACACACAGCACAAGCATATATAGACATGCAAATACGAACACACAAATACCCACAGAGACACACACGCACATCCACACGTGCACACATACACAACCACACACACTGCAATCAATCTCAACAAAGTGCTCTGCATTTATCACACGTTGCATGCATCCTTCTTTGGCCTCCAACACTTTCGCCTTAAAAGTTCACCATCTGGTTCAGATGTCTGATTTCACTCGGATGACTCGACTCCACATCACAGGCGAGCAGCACCGTGGCAAAATGTGAGACCGCCAGCTGAGCTCCATAGAATCAGGTGTGTGTGTGTGTGTGTGTGTGTGGCGGACAGGGGTGTTTAGAACACATCAATCAGAAGACGGAATCGCAGACAGAGCATTTTCATCTCCATCTGCAATTTTCATTTCCAAAGATGACATCCAACTTGTGACGGCCTGTCCAGTCCCTGACAATGAAACAGCTCAGCGCGACGCAATTAATGTCGAAACAAAGGAGAAAAGCAAACTCTGCTTTAATTCTTCTGAAGTGGCGGGGTAAGAATTGTAATCATAGCGTACCTGTGCATCTGACAGGGGTGTTGGCTAACAGTAAGTAACCATTCGCAGTGCCTCTGGAAGGCATTGGAAAAAAGGTCTTCTTCAATGAAAAATCCTTTGTACCGCGCAATACTAAACACCACATTGGAGGAACTCCAGCTATGCTCTCGACTGTAAGAAGAAGTAGTAACATTGCGTTATATGTGATTGGACAGAAGTTTTTACTTTGCTTGCTGCTGTAAAGAATTGTTCCAAGAAATGTCCCAACAGCCTTTTATTTTACGACCCTCTCCCCCCCCCACCCCCCTAGGCTCGTCCTTTATAGCCAGTCAATAAAAGACACACACACACACACACACACACACACACACACACTCACACACGATCCACTGTGGCATAGTTTTCAAATACAACAGAGGTTGGCTCCTTGACAGCCTTTGAATATTAGAGTTGTTTTTGGTTTCAGACGTCAAAGTCAAGAAGGTTGGTATCTGTCACTCGGTCCCCTGATCCACAAAGGGGTATGCGTTTGACCTTTCCCTGTGTCGGGATGCGGCGTGCTCTGTTTACCGCGTTGAGTGTGTATCAAGCAGGTGTGGTAGGGGTCAGCACCATGGGAACGCCCGGCTGCGAGGGCTGGTCTGAGCCGGGAGGAGCAGGTTAATCTGGAGCAGATGGTGTCAAAGCTGCACGGGGCAGCCACCCGCCCAGACCAGAACTCATTTGCGCCAATCACATCCGACCAGAGTACAAAAAAGTGTTTGCGAGTGTGTGTGTGTTGTTTGTGTGGGTGAGTGTGTCTCCATGCCTGTGTGCACCCCTTTCTATATCTTCCACAAAGGTAAACAGTACAAATAATGGAGTCAAGTTGAAATCCTTGAGGACACATCGTGGCGTACCGTGATGTTCACACAGCGCTTCATTGGAAACAATGATGTGGACCGGAGGGGTCCGTTTGCCGGCTCCCCTTCGCCAACCAGCCCGGCCTCCAGGAAGCATTAAAAGGCTCTCGCTTCTTGCATGACAATTTGCCTTCACGCTTCGGATTGGAGAATCTCATCTCCACCCTCCATGCAATTTCCACGGGGAGTTTAAACACACCGCATTCACATCTTCTAATGCTGAAGCCGCCCGCTATCTCGCTTTTCGGTCTTTGCACCTCCGCTTCTTTGCTGCCTCCCTCCATCCCTTCTTCCTGCCTCGGCCTCTCTCTCTCTCTCTATTCCAATTTTATCCTGGCCTCCTCATATCTAATTTCAAATGGAGTGAGAGATTTGAGAGGCCTTTATGTTGATTTTCCACGCCCCGCGCCTGGCTGAAATGACATCACACACCCGGCCAGCTTGCCCCCCTCAGACGAGGGAGATGGCCTCGCAAACTCATCAGTCGACTCATCAATGACAGAGTCACACTCACTAAGCCTTGAACCGGACATGATGGCACATCGGCCCAGTGCCACACACACCGACACGCACTTTGACACAAACACACACACACACACACAATTTGAAGCAAACACACACACTGACAGACGCACACTGACAAACACGCACACACACACACACACACACACACACTGAGTGGACCTTGGATCGTTTGATGCAGTCTACATGATAGTGTTGTGTCTAAATGCAAATTAGTATTTAAGGTCATCGGTTTTTCAAAGGATATCAGCCCACCATGCTACATCCGATGGCTGGGAAGAAAAAAGAGGCATGATCATCTTGAAATACAGCTAAACATATCAATGCCATCTGTATAGGAGCTACACATGTACACTTCAGAATTGGTTGATCTAGGTGTGTGTGTGTGTGCGTGTCTTCCCTGCACGCATGCATGTGCGCATGCATGCCATTACACTTGTTATTGTCAGTATGCGCCCCTAGGGCAATGATGCAACCAACAGTAACTATTTCTGTTTGTGAGATTTGTTTGTGCTATTGTGCTACTATGTTCTCCAGCATCCATGAATCCCCCCCCCCCCCCAAAAAAAGCTAATAACGCATACAGTCAAGGGCTCTTTCCAGGAGGATGGCTCAAAGTTGTGATGCATTGCGGTAAACGCTAGCCTGCCATGTCTGGACAAGACTGATAACGGACCAGATGCTGACGCTGCATCAGGATTGGTTCACGCGCCCTGCCCGTCCACTTGTCTTCCTCCTTCTCTCTTTCTCTCACCCTGCCTCATTACCAGGGTTTCGGCCCACCATTTTTGACGCCACTCTGGCTATCCGGGCTGCTCCTTTACCTCTCACTTTGTGGCTCTCTCACAGCCATTCACCTTTTTGTCACTGCTAGCTAGCTGACCTGAGCCTGACCATCTGTCAGCATGGCACAAAATAGGTTCAACAAGCTGGCGGGGGCAGCGCAGTTCAAGCATTGAGGTGACCACCCTCACCACAAGTTGTTGATCGGGAGTGAATTGACAGCGGTCATAAAACAATAAATCAAGCTAATGATAATGCTTCAAGGGCCGACTTCAATCAACCAGCCTAAGGTTTCCCCGTTTTTTTGCCATCTCTTGTCGATTGCTTACTTTTTTGAGTTCTCACCACTTTCTGCCGTGATTGTGATTTTAACAAGCTGGTTATTATTGTTTTTGTTGACAAAAACAATCAGCAAAGTAAGCATACTTTGCTCTGATTGTATTTGTCGAACATCAACGAACACCAGTGACCACTCGGTGAGTTTCATAGCTTTGCAAACAGACGTTTAATGTTGCTTTAGGACCGATGATTTGTGCCCATTGACCTCTACACTGGGGCTAGCAAACAACCTAAACTTCTCCAAACAATTTTACAATTTCATCGTAAACCAAATACAATTTCATCGTAAACAAACTGGAAATAAGGCTTAAAGTGTAAAATACCGGACTATGCCTTTAAGTGGCAATTCTGAATGGTGTTTTCCCTCAGAGGGCAACTACACAGAGAGGTTGCCAAGTCACCAGATTGAGGTGCCATGCGGACCACTATATCCTATAGCCTGATAGAGCAACATCATCGAACACCAATCATACAGTCTGTCCAGAGAGAAGACTACTGGCAGCGTTGTGCGTGGATAGTGCCTCAGAGTAGTGTGTCTCATGTGGTGGACATTCTTTAAACTGAATAGACAACGTAACTAAAAAAATTACTTAAAGAGTTTGTTTAAAAAGGGTGAAAATAGTATAAAATAAAAAAGTCTGCTGACAGGCCACACTGCACAACAAGCATACAAAGGTATCAGGTTTGCTCAAGGTCAGGCTCACATTACAAGTCATCCAAATGCGAGTCACTGGGACTTTGCATGTATGAAGCATGTTTTTGCATAAAAGCTCTGCCAGTGTTCATTAAAAAAAGCTTTTGACCAAAAGAATTGACCAAAACGATCAACCATGTGAATCAAAGTTAAAACACTTCACCAATCACGAGGACATGATATGCTCTATCAATTTTTCCCTGAACATCTAAACCAAATAAAAGACATTCCCAACACTGGAATCCAACATATGTAGTTCAGAAATTGAGCATTTACAACCTTGACCTGCATGTAAAACAACATTGACCTGCATGTAAAACCTGTGACACTTTTCCAAAACAACTCGATAAAATGAATGCTGAGTCAAAACTGTGAAACCATGGGATTTACAGGAGATCTCTTTAAAAAAAACTATTTATTTTACGAATTATTTACATTTAGGGCAATTGAATTAGGGATGTTAACCGTTGACCGTTTAACCGTTGGTTGACTGTATCAACGTTAACCGGTCAATCTTGCCGCTTGTCGGTAAAAAAAAAAATTGGGGTCAGTGTGAACTGTGGAGTGTGTGTTGGTTTCACTTCACACTAAAAGATGATCAGATGAGGTGACTTATTGGATGTTGGTTGGACACCGTGTCTCTAGCCCACTGTTACATTTCTCCTCAAGAGTCTTAGGGTAGGTTTCCACACAACATACATTTTGCCTGGCTCTCATTGAAAATGCAAACTCGCTCTGGTTGGGTGAAATTACCATGAATTCGCCTCATCAGACAAATCAAAGCGACACAAATGTGTACAGGACACACAGATCATTGTAGGTTAACGTAAGCTTTTGAACGTTAAAGTTAGCTTGTTAGCTTGTTGACCCATTAGAACCAATTGAAAACACATAGCAACTAGATAGCTAGCACGCTGATATGGACTACTGTGGTGTTTCTGTAGAACATGAATAGGAAACGCTAGGTGTGTGACCGTGCCCTCTGGGCAATATCTCAGCAGGCGTATTTCGCGTGGTGACATGTTCTGTGGAAACACACCCTTATTCCTGCATGCGAGCGGCGGAGAAAATGATCTCTTAATGATTATGGACAGTAGACTAAACGCTATAAGACTACAATTAGCCATCTCATTCCAAGATCTTTTTGTGTGAAGTTATTAGAAGACACACAGTGAGGTGACCTGCCTTGGCCGGTGCGTCTTTTACACATTCTGAAGGTGGGTGTTTTATCATGTTGCAGTCTATCAGGCAATATTCCGCATAAGATGGGCTTGGATTTGGAAATTACATTTCAGGATATTCAATGGTAACAGATAACTTAATGATAATCATCATCTTCTTCCGTGCTGCTTGCGGACCTCATCACTGTCGTGCTCAAATGACGTTAACGCACACCCTCTCGGGTAATATTGCTTAATTATTACAGGAGAGGAGGTCAGAGCACACAGCCTCTGTATCAGGAGAAGAATCATGAAGACTTCACTTTCTAAGCACCTGTTTCTTACCTTTATCTTCACACTTCCCAGCAAAAAAACGCTTCATGTGGAAGCCTCTGTGCTATGGAGAACATATGATTACGAATCAACTTTGACGAACTGGGAGGATGCGAGAATGAATTGCAGGTCTGAAAATCATGTGCGGTATCGCCATTTAGCCACCATCGCAAAGGAAACTCAAAGGCAACAGATGGATGAAGCTTGTATTGTTAACATGTGCTGGATTGGTCTTCATAAGGATGAGGATAGCCTGGATAACTGGAGGTGGGTTGATGGACAGCAGTACACCGAAAAGTACTGGAATTCTGGACAGCCGAACAACAACATGGGGGTGGAGAGTTGTGGAGTTTTTAAGTATGAAGGGATGAATGATTACTTTTGTCCAAACACAATGCCCTCTGTTTGTCAGACGAACAACCTGATTTTAGTGAATGAGAAAAAAACATGGGAGGATGCCATTGAACACTGCAGGCGTGTTAAACTAGAGCCAATTTTTGATCAAAATCTCGTGTTTGATCTCGTCAGTTTACACACCGAGGAAGAATTAGCTTACGTCAAGCTCGTGATTGGTGAGACCCAGACAGGTGAGGTGTGGATTGGTCTACGTTGGCTGGCTCACCAGTGGCTGTGGATGGATGGGAAACCAGAAGCTCAGATGCCTGTGTGCCCGGTTGATGGAATGAACTGTGTGACTCTGTCTGAGAGCGGCAAGCAAGCTACAAACTGTGGTGAGAAGAGGAATTTTCTCTGCTACCAAAGACCAGAAATATGAATAACCTACTCTAACATGGGGTCGATATTGTGAATGGAATGAAATTAGAATATTGACCCGCAATTTAAAGGATATTCTTATGGTTATCTAGTCATGATGAATAAGTAGGCCTATGTTTGTTTCTTAGGGGTGTTTAAGTTATTGTGATGGGTAGGTTAGCAGACGTTATGCATGATATAGTTGAATAGAGTTGAGCATATCAAATATGTTTGTGCAGTGAAAAAAAATTAGGAAATTAACCTTTAATGATATGCAGTGAAAACATTTAATTGTGTGTTGTGATTCTTTAATTTACTGGTGTCGTATAGCCATGCCTTGGCTGCAAAGGATACTTATTGTTATCTATACATGAAAAGTGTGTTTCTTAGGGGTGTTTAAGTTATTGTGATGGGTAGGTTAGCAGCCTTTATGCATGATATGGTTGAATAGAGTTGAGCATATTAAATATGTTTGTGCAGTGAAAAAAAAAAAGGAAATTAACCTTTAATGATATGCAGTGAAAACATTTAATTGTGTGTTGTGATTCTTTCATTTGCTGGTGTCGTATAGCCATGC
This sequence comes from Enchelyopus cimbrius, assembly GCA_027122795.1. Lineage (NCBI taxonomy): Eukaryota > Metazoa > Chordata > Actinopteri > Gadiformes > Gaidropsaridae > Enchelyopus > Enchelyopus cimbrius. The sequence continues at coordinate 7,514,572 of JAOPJJ010000122.1, forward strand.
CTTGGCTGCAAAGGATACTTATTGTTATCTATACATGAAAAGTGTGTTTTAGGGGTGTTTAAGTTATTGTGATGCGTATGTTAGCAGCCTTTATGCATGATAGAACTGAACAGAGTTGAGCATATTACATTTTTGAGTGTAGTGAAAATTCTTTGGGAAATTAACCTTTAATATCTACCATTCTGCTCTGTATTTGGTGTTGTGGCCTGGAGTGTAAACCTGCCACGGGTTCTTCTTGTGATCGGTTTATATTTCCACTACATATTTCATTAGATCATTTATAGTTGTTGTTTTTCTTCTGCCTCGTATTGATGCTCCCATGATGTAGCCTACCAAATTAAAGTACATTTTATTCGACACAGTCTGTTTACAGTTGTCCAAACACGTGTTACATGTATAGACACTTGATGCATTAAGTTACCGATTGTTGAATGAATACAACTATTTAGGCCTCTGGTTCAACCCACTGGTTCAAAACAATGTACAGTTAGAAAGCGACATCAGACTATATTAAAGTTCACTTTAGAAATAATAATGTTAAACGTTAAACGTAGACAACATTTGTATATTGTTGTATTTTCTTGTTGCCATGTAAGTCTTATATTAAAAAAGGTCACTAGATAGCGCATAGCGCTTGGAGGAACCTAAAACCCTGTCTAGGACGGCACTGCAGAACAAATCCTTCCTCTCCTCTGATCTTCCTTTCCTG
>JAOPJJ010000122.1:7989176-8000926 GCA_027122795.1 Enchelyopus cimbrius
GAGCGTGCACGGTGCTGATGTGAGCGTGCACGGTGCTGCGGCTCACGACTGCTGAGGATTATTCTGATTACCGAGTCCAGAAGAGCTCTGGCGCATCCCAACAGAAATGCTCCTCTACGACTTGATGAAAACACGGCATAGAAAGCATCCAAGCTCATTACGTGCTCACGCTGGATGTAAGGAAAACCCACTGGATGCACTGTGAATGGAGCGGTGGTTGCCGGGGTTACCAAGCATCACATACAGTCTTGCACGTGTTCAGTAAGCATGTGGTTATGCACCGAACCCCACATTGGCCTAAATATTGCATAGAGAAAAAAAACACACAGCTTTCACTTCCAGGAAAAAAGAAAAAAACACATAAAAAGCAGGAAGCATTGTAATGGGTCCCCCTTTAAAGCCCAAAGCGGGAGAGGGTCACTGGAACCGTGCGACTTCTCCAGGAATCTTTGCCACCGTGTTCCTCTCCTTTGTGCCCTTTACCCACAATGCTCGGTCCCCGCTGAACAAAGCTGGACCCCCCACGCTTGTGTGCACGCTAAAGATGGATTGTAGCTCATTGTTTTATCAAGTCCATCTAATGCATTCAAAGGGAAAACGCTTGCAATTTGCCTCAGAGTAAAATAAGCAGCTTTTAGTGCTCTGGACGCGAATGCAATTACAGAGAGGAACTCAGGAACACAACGGCTGAAACACTGGGCTGCTGACGGCATCAGGGCTTCAATTGCATTTGTTGACGGTCCTTCTCTGACCCCTTGCTGTTCTGATTAGAGACAGACAAATGATTGTATGTACAGTGCACATAATATCGTGCTAGACAATACTGTAACAACGCGAGCGTCTCACAGTGTAAAACATTCTGAGAACACAACATTCCTGCAGAATAGTTGTTTACATTCAGTTTGTATCGAATGTGTGGAGGGAGCTCTTGAGCAAAACCAATTTCAATTTCCATTTTCAGTGACAACAATGCGGTTCTCCAGCACATCTGAAGTTACATCCCTTCAATACAACTGGTGATATGAAAACCTGTACCCTGCTGCTTGTTGAGGGGACACTTTACTGTGGGCCTGGGAACTCAAGCTTGAGATTTTAATTAATTTAATTCCCATGATTTTCTATTACTGCAGAGTGAAGTGTGTGGTTGGGCTGTGCATGTGGTTGTGCATTTGTGTGTGTGAGTGTTGGTTGATGGGTTTCTGTGTTGAGCATTTGCAATTATTAATTATGTTAATTAGCTTTGTTCCGTTTGTGGAAACTATGCTGATTTGGGAGGCTTTAGTATTCATAGTACATTAAGTATTTTTCACAGGTCGGACATGCAGTTCTACACGAGTAGAACAGGTGGTTTAGCCATCAGACTACTTGTAAAGCAAACGGCTAAAGACAGTGTTTATACAGTCTGCTCTTTCACATGCACCATAGACTATAAAGTACGTACGCCTTTAAAGACACACAATAAGTCACCTGGTTCATGGTAATAAATGAGGTATGGCGACGTCTCCGGAGTCAATGAGGATGGATTCACCACATGCTTTACATCTCATTGAACTGCACAAGAACGGTCCTCACGGACAGCGCCTGTTTCCTCACAGGAATGCTGGGGTGCAAAATGATGTAGATGGGGCCAGCTAAATGTGGATGAGGGTGGGGAAAACACACCTGTTTCAGGTACGTCAATGTGCATTAGAGTCAAAAGTGACAGAGTGACAACAATAATGGTGTGCTCTACACCCGATAGTTGGGAGTGACGCGAACAATTGAGTGAAAAACTTTGTATTGATGGGATAAAACTACAACAAAAATGCCTGGAAACTATGGAAATGAGTTATGTGAATCAGATTACGTTTAAGTTAAGAGCTGTATTAACCCAAGATGCCATTACCTTAACATTCTACCAACATTTCGTTGGACAAATTACCATTGTCCGCTGCACTAGAAAAAATAAGTTTGTCGATTCAGTTTGTACCTGGGTAACAGGAATGTTCTTGCCCTGTCTATTACCTAGATAGCTATTCCTTTATCACAGTCAGGCAGTTGTATTTCAGATTCAGATAAAATGCCTTTTGAATTCAACGGAATACTGAGAAAAGGATTGATATGTGCATCACAAGAGGGAAAAATATAGAAATTGGATATCTGGAACCCTGTTATGACCTCAACATATTTGCGCCAGTGGTCATTTCACAGTGGATGGTATAATGCTATTGACTATAACCAGGCTTATCCCCATTGGTCCAAATGGTGCCACTTTCACACTTCCATACGTCATCATCATTATCGCTAAATGAGGAGCTGCGGTCTGTAGGCCCATAACGCCTGCGCCTTCACGCACTAAGAATTGGCCGGTGATAAAAAAGTTATCACCCCTGATCTCGCTGAGGCCCTCTGAGGATGATGGGTATAAAAGTACCTCTATTAAACTCCAAGTGACCATCTTCCATCTTCTGCCAGGAATCAGAGAAGCTATACCAAGCCAAAGAGATTTGGACAGCACAACTGTGTCGCGCACAACTTTTTCAGTCGGTACAGTTTGACAGCTTGGTATGGGTGACAAGCAGGAAAAGCTGTAGAATAGAAGGGCATCTTGGACGCAAATTCACAGAGCAACAAATTCCTCATTTGGCAATTTTGATTAGACAATTGTTTAGATAAAATAGAGTATAGAGTTGCTACGTTCAGATATACAGTCAAGTCAACTGTCGTGGGGGAATATATTGATGCTGGATAAGGATGAAAGACTTTTACAATCTGATAGCGGCTTTCTCAGACCCATGGTAAATGTTCATCCTGATCAGTAGAAGGAGGAACTTTTTATTAGGAACTGGACTGGGAACACCCTGTTTCTCTCATGTTTCTCCATTAGGGTAAGTGGTGTCCACCAAAAGTGACCTTATTCCAAATCGTCTTAAAATTATTGTATGGTCATATGTTGGCTCTAACTCCCTCCAGTTTTTCCCTGGCTACACATTGCTGGAATATACTTAGCTCCACATTGTAATGGAAGTTTTCTATAAGCTAACAGAGTTTATGAACAAGAAGCTTGATCAAGGAGTACAAGACCCGCTCGCACACAAGTGCCAGCCACTACCGTTCTGAGGAGGATCTCAACAATAGTTGTCTATATCCTCCTCGACCGCTGTCCAGATAAGTAGGCCTTCGGCTGAATGAGGTGAAGGTTCGTATAAGCGAGGGATGTCTAATCTCTCACAGAGGGACTCGACGTCCCTCTCCCATGTCAAGAGAGTACTTTAAGGTTATGTTGACCAGATATGGTTAATCTATGGATTAGACAAATATCACACTACTAAGAAGGACTTTTACTTCACACACATGAATAACTTTTCTTTTATAATGCTCAGTGGATTGGAGCATTTAGTGAAATAGTTAAATGATGACAATGCAGTTCAAATGGTCACATTGTTGTTATGAGATTTCTTCTCTTGGATCCAACCGCATAATGCTGTGTTTGTTAATATGAGAAACATAAAATGTGAATATGTGTACAGGGTTGAATAAGATGATCGTAACAGAGGTTAGCATAGTTACAATATTGAATGTTCAAAACACAGTGGTAATATCTGGATTATGGCAACTGTCAAATGCAATAACTAAAAAAGGTTCTACTCACTATAGCTCGAGGTATCCCGTAGATATTTTAGTAATGTCAGGGATCTTCCTTTTACACCCAGCTCATTAGATTTCTTTAAATTATAAATGAACCCCAAAACACATTTCCTGCCCTAGGAGGATTTTGATGTGTGATCCCTGAATAATGCAAATTAGGGTTTCCAATACCTCAGGAGATACACTGGCAAGTAGTTTTTACAATGGGGAGGAATTATATAAATTCATGAATAAAAAACGCATCCCTTTCAGATATGGTTACCTTGACACATGCCACCACACTTGCTAATATAAACCATTACAAAGTTAAAGCACTAAATCTGTACATCTTACCAAGAAGCTATGACTTAGTTAAAATCCAGGCACAATGTAGGCCTGTTAATCTTATTTACAGTGCACAGTTTTATGTAACCAGGGCAACTTAAAATGTCTTGCCTGGAGCATTCTGCTTTCTCTTGGCTTGCTATTTATATAGCTAATGTGCCTACTTAAAGATTTGACCATTGGTCGCTTCAAGTGCAACATCTGCAATTCCAAGTAACAGAAGCTTTTGTGCGAGGTCTGGCCAGGCGGGAAAGTGGAGGACATTGGGGGAAAAGGTTAAAGATGAGAAAGAGCCCCGTTTCTGCCAGATAGCACAGATGGAAAACAAGGCAATAGAAGCTGCGTTGAGGATGGGCACGATTGCTCAGCTAAACAGATGCTCTGGTTGCGCTGTGTGTTGCGGAAACATTCCTACCCTGCCCCAGAGTCACAACTCGGCAAATTTAACCCAACAGAAAACAGGAAAAAGTAACAAGCATCAAAAAGACCGTCAGTCGCTTGACTGGGAACAGGGGAGGGAGTTTCCACTATGCAATGAGTTAATACAGGACAGGGGCTTGTGATGGTGTCAAGTTATCTTTTCAAACTCTTCCCTTTGTCTGGCATTTTAGATTATAGGTTGTTTAAACCAACGTGCAATCATCCATAGTAAGGGATGATGGCACATTTTCACACAGTAACTCATCTGTAGTGTGTCAACATAATTGGAGCAATAGCAGGCGCTACCTTTCAAGCAACAATGCAGTGTTTTTTATCTTGATGTATTTGTTTTTTGAAAGGTTTGTTCCATTGAGGAGGTCCACTCCGGTTAATTAAGCTCTGTTGTGCTCTTCAAGGGGATGACCATGACCAGGAATTTCAATTGGCGAACACAAATGGTACAACACGTGCTTTTGAATACATAGGTTTTATGAAACTGAATTTAACTGGATATTACAAAGGTGTCATTTAACCTGCAACATTTAGCATGTCATGGGCATTCACGATACACTGTCCCTTTGACAGACCAAATCGAGAGGACGTAACAATAACATTGATGCTGATGTAGTAAAATAGCAAAGGCTAAATGTGTTTTAGATAATGCCATAACGCAATGCATGTTAGTGCTACATGAATCTCAGTACGCAGTATTTTATATCTTAGATTTTTACATGGTTTAATACAAGTAAGCGGGCGCGCTGTAAATACATTCCTGATTACATGTTCATTATTTTCCATTGTCTTTGCAAAAAGGTAACATTATGTGGTACAGTATGTTGGACTGGTGTCTCGGGTAAAGTGCACAACTTGAGAAAGACGCAGAACGTAAACAAGCCACTTCAAGTGTGGGTCTTGGCAATAGGTATGATCTGCTTACATAAACTCCACAAGTACCTCTTTGGACTGCATGTGTGTCTGGAGAGAGGAGGGAGACTGTTTGGAAAACAAAGTTCCTTGCTTGCTTGCAAATGGGGAGAAGGGCTTTAGGGCACTGCATCCGTGTACTGATCAAAACATGAATCACCCCATCATTCAATATCGCCCACGGCTGTTTGGGGGCAGAACACAGGAGGCCTCCTGCTGAGAGTGGGTAAAATTACACAGAGATGGGGTCTTTGTCTGCCCAAAGTGGGTGTAGCGAGGGATGTTGTGAAGCAGGCAAGGTTTTCCTTTGTTTCGGAAATCAATAGACTTGGTCCATTCCTACCCCGAGGGGTCACTTACCAAAGCTAAAGAGATCTTTTAACTTCCCAAGACACCAGCGAAAGCAGGCACCCACAGATGAAACATGCAGCCAAGATAAACCAGATCATAATAAATTTCAGATCAGATAAATTTCATCTTTGAACGTTCAGCTCAGCTTGTAACACTAACTGTCGTTCAATAACACGTCCAATTTTTATTTCGTCGCAGGGGTCTTTTGCAGAATACAGAAATACAGGCTTTCTCAGGTGGATGACTTCAGTCTTCAAAAAACGATTCCAATAGTCTTCCTTTTGCAGCCCTTGTGATGGTTCAAAAATGTCTCTAACATTTGAAAAGAAAAGGCAAGAAGGCTGATCCACAATGCACACAAAAGGCAACATTAAACAGACAGAGAGCCCCACAGGGAGAACAGATGAGTGGGATATAAGGCTAAATGTGACTGCTGTGGGGCTGGAGGGTGGGCAAAGAGGAAACAGAAGCCAACGAGCAGTATCCTGTACAAAGGGACCAATCGAGCTGAAGATCTGAGCCGTGTTTACTTCAACTCACACAAGGAGAAAGGAAAGAAGGGGAAAGAAATGAACAGAAAGTAAGGTGAAAACGCGAAGTGACACCAAGGGGAGGGAGGCAGTGGTGAAACGCCTGACATCTGCAGACTATCAAAGCCATAGAAACCCACCGGGGGGTTGTATAAAGGGACGACGTGGAAATGAGACTATGATGTGATGGATAAGTGGAGAAACACATGAGATCACGTGACGTGATGTTAGAGGGCGGGACTAGACGTTACCGCTGCAAGGAACAGGATGAGCAGGGAAATACTGAGGCAGCTGATGGGCATGAAAGGACGACAAAAAGGTGGTGAGAGGGAGCGTGGTGAGTGGTCTAGGTGATGCTGCATAGGTGTGTCGCAGAGGGGGTGTGAGAAGGAGGTGAGGTAAGGGTCCTCAGGAAGGACAAATTGAGAAACACAACAGTGGCGGTTGGGGGGGTCCAAAATCACAACCATGGTTGGGTCTTTTACATTTCCATGAATCTACAAACGGGTCACTTAGGTGTCTTCATGGTAAACTAATCCATAACACATATTGTATCGAGTAACGGTTCAAAGATCTGGTTACATTTACAAAACTCAACACAAAAAGCAACTCCATGCAACAACTTCATTTGGTAAATTAAATCTATGTGAAAATAGTTTGAACTGGAAAATTGCAAATCTACAAAACTCGATTTGTTTGGCATTCATTTTCAAAAGCAAAGGCTACAGGGAGATACAGACAGCCAATAAAACATGAGAGGAGCTTCCTGCCGCCCACAAATCTGTTTGTAATTAAGATTTGTATTTGCACTGTTGAGTTTCGAAACGAAAGCACTATCCAAAGAAGTCATGTCAGAGATCCCTCAGAAGATGTAAAATACACACCCACCTCCAGCTCTACACATTATCGGCCTTTGGCCTCATGCGTGCAAAAGAACGATGTGTTAAACTGTATTAAACCTGACCTATGCTACATTTGTTCAAGAATGGTGTCAAAGAGCAGCTGCTTTCACTTTATACTCTTTGCCAAATGGCAGAACATTGTATGAGTGATCTTTAAAATACAAAGCAAAGTATCACACTCCCTCAAAAGGGTTTATGTTAAGGTCAAGTGTGTTAATCATGGAATCAGCCTGGACTGATCCCCCATCATGAGGCAGGGCTCATCCCAAGGACCATTGCATGAATCAATCATATTCCTCAGAGCTTGGAAAGCAGAAAAGGAATGTGCGATCAAAGAAGATGGGCTATTTTAAAAGTTGAACTACAAGAGGAAGGAAGCTAAAATATAAGCATGAAATTTGTTTCCAGAAGAGGGACAGTCTTCTGAAACGACTGTGACATTTCCAAAGGCCAGACTTCTGAGAGGCACCACTGACTCTTCCTCCATAAAGCAGGGCACTCCAAAGGTACCTCAATGACACCCAGAGCTTTAAGAAGGCCTGTAAACATATGTACTAGCATTAAACACATTAAGGTGAACACATACGTGTTTGGTGAGGTACAGCCTGTGTTTAATTAGTATTGGGAAATCACAAATAATTTTAATAACACTTGCAATAGTAATCATCATGACAGGTATATTTCGTAATGGTTCACGTGGATAAAAGGTGGAAGGCCTTACAGTGCTTCAGAGGTGATAACATAACTTATTTCCTGAATGTTGTGGGAAGCATCTGAAGAGAAGCCATTTAGATTTGGTTGTGTGGGATCTATGCCAAGGATTAGTTCATATTCTGGCTGCAGCGGTTTTCACTTACTGGAGGCATTATAGTGATGAATCATTGAGACAGGTAAGTACAGAATCATTATTATAATCTAGCCTGGATGAAGTCATGCTTGAATGCTTTGTGTTAAGAGCCTCAGGTCAAGTTTCTGAGCAAATTACATTACGTCCATTTTTGCTGTATTTTAAGAGTGTGTACCCTTACAAATCAATAACTTGCTATCTGGTTGCACCAAAAAGTGTTGAGATTACTAATTCATTTAATAAATAGGTGTCAATAGCAGTAATTATAGACTAGTCTTGATGGCGCAGAGGGTGACAGGGCAGTGAGCTGTGGCCCCTCTTAAATATGCAATCAGAACAAATTGACTTGTTAGTCCATAATCGTGTACCATATATAATTTCAATCCAACAGGACACACACCTAATAAGGCCTGTTTTTTTGCTTTTCTTTTCTATAAGAGATTGAAATGACAAGCAGAAGATTGCCTTTGACTATTGGTACAAATTACCTTGGAATTTGAAAACGTATCTAGCGGATTTTTATTGTAATTGCGTTCTTACACCCATTAAGATTGCAGCGCAACACCTGTTTATCTTGGTCCTTCATGCTTTGTCAAAGATATACAATTATCATGGTTGAAAAAAAAAAGCCAACAGGAGTAGGGATTGAATGAACTCCTATTTATTATGGTTGGCTGTACATCGACGTCTATGACAACAACACATTAATGGTTCACAATAATGTGCATCCACCGAACCAAGAAGTACAAAACATTAGACTTGAAGAAGCTACAAAACAACTAACAATATAGAGCAAACCCAACTCAACTTGTGGAATTCTAGTTAACACGTTTTCTATCACATAAAAGATACCAATATCCCTTCCAGTACACATTTTTGTAGTATGAAAGACTGAGTAAAGGAACGTTCCCGCTTTCCGGCACAGTACTGCTCGTTCTTCACAGTATTGAACTCCTTAAAGGAGCTTCTCAAGGATTCCCAGGTACACCAGAGGCACCAGCAAGAGTATAGAGATACTCACTAACACTGCAAGCAGAATCAACAATAGGAACATTTTAAAAGCCAGAGGAAACAATTGCTGAGCAGTGGATACAGAATTCTTGGCTGTACAGAAAATTAATAATTGACAAACTTGGCAAACTCAAGGTTTAGTCGATAGGCTACTACTGCACATTGAAGAACACTATACATTTTAGTGCGTTCCAAAATGTATGTATAAATGATCATTGATTCAGTTTTGGTGTGGGAGTACCTATTTTTGAAAGAAAGTACATTTTGTGAAGCATTTGGAGTGGTCTACTTATTCTTCATGCTGTACAACAAATCCTTTTCAAGGTACGAAAAAAACACAGGTGCAGCTCATAACATGAATTATCGGTCAGTTTGATATAGGGAACACGTTTAGACACTAGTAGGTCACAAACCCCCCTCACTGTTTTGTTAAAATCCCTGTTCATCATGGCCTGGCACAGCTAAATTATTTTTACAAAATGGTTACTAAACGGTAACTATAGAATGTCTAGTAAGATATTTTTTTTAAACACAGCGACATAAAATGCAATCATTGATTGAAAACCAATCATCTTACGCCATGCAAAATAGATCCTCAAGAGAGCAAAACTGTAGCCAAGCAATACTGGCTAACATGCAGGGTAAGACTGGTGGCGCATTAATGCTTAAAATGAATTGTCATGCGATCACGGGTGTGTATTTTACAATGGCTTCCAGGGAATCAGAATCAAGGAGCGGCACTATCTGTTTAATAAACATTGACCATGCTGGTGCTGCGCCAGACTTGCAGCCAAGCTCCACCAAGAATAAAACTGACCTAATGTTAAAACAGGAAGTTAATTTACTTCACTACTGATGAACCGCAAAAAGTTTTTTTTATCCTATTATTTTTACAAGGTAGGGCATTGGGTTGCAAGGAAAACATGGTTTGGCTGTCTTAATACATCTATGTGTAGCTAACTTTTGGTTCTGGATAAAACATATGAATCCGTTTACATTGAGTATCCCTGCAATCTCAATGTATTTGATATTTCAGCAGTTTAACTGAATCAACATGACAACATTCAGGGTCCTTTTGAAAGACTGCTGAATGTTGGTACGAATGTAAATACAGTGAAGCCAGCCAATATAGGTGGCAACGCAGATCCTGGCCTTGCCTTCGGGAGGTGAGGTTACGTTCTGAGATAAATAGCACATAAACTGTTCAAAAGTGCAGAAAATAAACATGTATGAGAAGATCAACGTTGACAACTGTTTACAGTCAGCTAATACTCAGTGTTCACATTATATCATTTCTATGTGGTCTGGTGTTGTAATATTGCCACACACATGGAGCAGCCTTTATGTGGGCAAAACCACACAGTGACGTGACTAATTGAAGTGTTTTGGTTAAATTCTATTAGAGCGGACCAGGGGACTCAGCTTGCAGAAGGATCGTCACATGGCTGGGATGTGATACTGGCAGCAAAATGGGAAAATGAAAAACATGCTGTAGCCACACAGTCTTTAATTACAGAAAAAGACCTCTGACAGACCCTTTTGTGACCCGTTTAATACCCTGCAGCTCACACACACACGCCTTTGCAAGCGTATCTATATTAGTGATGAAACAACTATACCTCCCAGGCTCTCCCTCGCCTTGCTCCTTTTATGTCTCACTCCGTTTATATTTTCACTATATCCTTTGTAATTTATGATCCAATGAAAACAATTTACATACCACCACGGTGAGGCAAAGTATGTCAAGAAGGGAGCCGGATATGTGACCCCAGCGACTGTTCAGTCCCTGGTCTGGCTGCGCAGCTGGGAGCCAGCCAACAGCCACACTTAATGCACAACGCCCTGCTGTCACAATCACAGTAGCACAACCACAGAACTGGGAGATACCTGGTCCCAACTTCTTAAGCTTTCTAAGGACCCCAGCCACCTCGTCTTGGACCAAGCTATCTGCTACCCGATACACCAACAACTGCTACTCTAGCTTAAAAAAACATGTACCCTGAACATTAAAGTTTTCTGTTCAACTGTCCAAAAAATAAATGATTACATTTATTTTTTTAAATAAAGGATTTAGCAGTTATGCGCCATTCTGCTACAGTGTGGAAGCAAACATCAGCAAATCCCTTTTTGCCCTTATTTTGTTTAGTACACAAGAGAATGAACCAAGCCAGTATAAGGCTATTCAGCAGTTTATATAATAAACAAGCGATAAATTACGTCCTTCATAAGCTTGGTATTCATAACTTTTGTAAGAAGGCTAAGGTAGATATCGGCTACATTTAAGCAAATTTAAGGTATGCTAAAGGTTATATGTTTATTTTAAATGACCCCAGATCATTGGCAGTTCAGAATATTCTAATAGGTGCAAAAACTATTGTGCATATGGCAGTAATACTTCTGGAGCAAGTATTTTGCTCCAGATATACATTGTTTTATGGAGAACTTGCACAACCACAAGCAGTGGGTTGAAACGTAATGAATGACCGATATGGTGATGGGTTTGTCCACGTGTTTTAATAATAAGCAAGAGAAATTGGATAAAAGCTGATAAAAGCACTCCCTGTCACTTACACACCACGAGTAAATTGATATGCACAATTATATTTGAAATGCAAATTGTAAAGACGTATTGATAAAATAATAATCTGTTTGGCAAACACCTTTTTTAATCTGCACAAACATTGGATTGTCTGTTTATGTGTTTATGCTTGAAAAAGAAACCTGAACAGAACATTAAATATGACACACACACACACACACACACACACACACACACACACACACACACACACACACACACACACACACACACAC
>JAOPJJ010000122.1:8163677-8175810 GCA_027122795.1 Enchelyopus cimbrius
CCCCCCCCCCCCCCCCCCCCCCCCCCAGCACATACGATTAACCATTTGTCTTTCCAGGAGACACACTAATGGCACATAAGAGCAACAGCCACAACAGCCCCTAGTCGACTAGGCCAGCTGTTTTTCGGTTTGTTGCCGAAAGTGAAATAATTAACTTTACTGTGTCCATCATCTCTCTCTTACTATAAGCGTTGTCATTGGCTCATGCTGTCTTCTCCTTCCCCAATCCCATTATCTCCAGGGAGCCCAGATCAACGAGGCAGCCTGCGACTTGGCCCGGGAGGTGGCCAATGAGGGGGACGGTCTGGTGGCCGGGGGCGTGAGTCAGACCCCGTCTTACCTGAGTTGCAAGAGTGAGACGGAGGTGAAGGCTATCTTCAAGAAGCAGCTGGATGTGTTCGTCAAGAAAAATGTAGACTTCCTGATTGCTGAGGTGAGGCATGTGTTGCCCATGGCAGAACTTTAGCTTCGCTGGTCGACGCATCGTTCACACGCATCCCGATGGAGGTGGGGCTGCTGAGTGTCATGTTGTACTAACTTCTCTCCTCCTTCCTGCAGTACTTTGAGCACGTTGAAGAGGCAGAGTGGGCTGTGCAGATGCTGAAGGAGACCGGGAAGCCTGTGGCTGCCTCCCTGTGCATTGGACCCGATGGGGACATGCATGGGGTCTCCCCCGGGGACTGTGCCGTCAGGCTTGTTAAGGCTGGTGGGTACAAACCTCTTTCAACAGGCCTGTAGTTCTGAGGGACTCTCTAGACGGCCTATTCCATTCCATTCCTATAACTGAAAACACTTTTTTTTTAATAACAATTATAACTTTTTGCCTTGCCCACCAGGTGCCCATATTGTTGGAATCAACTGCCATTTTGACCCCATGACCTGTGTGAGGACTGTGAAGATGATGAAGGAGGCAGTGGAGAAGGCCGGCCTTAAGGCTCACTACATGGTGCAGCCTTTGGCTTTCCACACACCTGACTGCAGCTGCCAGGGATTCATCGACCTGCCCGAGTTCCCCTTTGGTTAGCTTTCAATATCCAGCATCCAGTTCTATAAAAAAACATTATACTGTCTTGTTGAATGACATTATGCAGGCATGCATATACTGGTATAAAACTTGCTTAAGGGCGCCCTCTACTGGAACTTCAACCACATTATCCAAATGACTCGAGTTCATCTGATGTGAGGTGATGCCGATTTTGTGGGGGTTTTTAGGTCTGGAGCCCAGGATTCTGACCCGCTGGGACATGCACCAGTACGCCAGGGAGGCCTACAACGTGGGCATCCGCTTCATCGGCGGCTGCTGTGGCTTCGAGCCCTACCACATCAGGGCCGTGGCGGAGGAGCTGGCCACTGAGAGGGGCTTCCTGCCCGCCGCCTCAGAGAAGCACGGCATGTGGGGCGCCGGCCTGGAGATGCACACCAAACCATGGGTCCGAGCCAGGTGGGAAGAAATGCGTAACGCAGAACTTTTTACACTTCAAAAGATAAATATACAGATGGGCTTTACCTTGGATTAACTGTGTAAACCGTTTCCTGAAGGGCCCGCCGTGACTACTGGGAGGGCCTTAAACCCGCGTCCGGACGGCCCCTGTGCCCCTCCTTGGCCACCCCTGACAGCTGGGGTGTCACCAAGGGCCACGCTGACCTCATGCAGCAGAAGGAGGCTACCACGAAGGAGCAACTCAAGCCCCTGTTCGAGAAGGGGAAGAGCCACTGAGCTGTTGGGCTACGGCTCCCTACTGTCTTACCAGGGTGCTGTGGTGATTTGTTCATAGCCTCGCCGGCCCCACATCTACAGACGTCTTTCTTTCTGGGAAATGTAGCACATGTCTCATTCCCATTTACAGGGGCAGAATCTTAAATTGTTACGAAGCAGAAAAACCTAATGAATAAAAAAATAAGCTGTAGTAACGTAACAGCAATTCCAAGTGTGTTCTGCATTTCCAATTTGGAACGAGCCCCCCACATAGCTTCTGGACCATTTTCTTGAAACTGTAATAAAACACATCTTTATGAAGCTCGCAGTTGTCTATGATTGTTTGGCTAGTCGAATGGACTGAAAATGACCCCTATGGCATTTCATTATTAATTGTGCTAAGGTTTGCCGCCTTCCCTATTTTGCATGGTCCGATTTTTGGAATACCTCCCAATAACTAGAATGGTTTGCAGGTCCGTGCAGTGCTCTCATGTTTTGAAGACTGGCAATTCCCCATTCTTGCCTGTGATTCCTCACTTGAGATTCTTCACTCTTGCCTGAGATTCCTTATCTTTCTGCGTCCGACCAGTCAGACTTGAGAGACATATGAATAAATCTTGTTTCCATGATGAGCTCAATTTATTCATGAATTTACATTTATCAATATTCAGTTTTCCATGGATAATGTTGGTATATATCGGCGATTAAACTTGGATATAGTAGCCTTGTACAATCAACAGATATATAAAGTAATTCTAAATATTTTGCAGTGGAGGTGACGTTCTCGCGTATTCTGACTTGGATCACGTGATCTGCTGGATGTCCACCTTACCACGTGATCAGGTGGAATTTTATATCGGTCTGAGTTAATACGCTGGATGGCTACGTAAGTGCGTTTCCTATTTGCTAGCATGTGGTTGTCTTATATCGACCTGTCCTTTTTTAAATGTTGTTCCTAATGAAGGACGGTGAACACCATTTGGATGCAGCACGATTAGCGGGATCATTATTCTATTCATAGCATCCAGTGAGGACTACAAGCCTGGTGCTAGTATGTCCTGAGCAGATAGGCTACTGACCGACCTCCAGGTCACGACATTGTCGAAAGAAGTAGTTTTTGAGCACGGTAAATATATAATATGAATGTTCAACTGCTACAAATTTCGCAGTTTGAGGGTTTTGTGAAATATTTGTGCTCGTTTCGATTGTAGGTTTCGATTCGGAAGCATTATTTGAATGCGAATGTTTCAAATTCAATGAGGTTACAAACGTCACACTGAAAATATCAACACTTCAAAACAGACACGCAATAATTTTTTTGGAAGGACGCAGTAACGCAATGGGATGTAATAATGTGGGAATTTGTCTATCAGGAGTCATCACGCTTCTCGTCTGCCCTCTCGCGGTGTTTGCTGCTCCTGTAGTTCTCTACCCGGAAGTAAAAGACGAGGTCATCATGGGAAGCAAAGTCAGCTCCAAAATGGCAGCCCCCGCCGCCCGTGTAATTCAGGTACGGATCCCGTATGGCTATCATACTCGTCCTATTTCATAACATGCTCTACTTTTAAATCTCATCGATGAAATGACATGTTGGTCATACGTTACCAGAAACGGCTGACGTGATTTAGTGTTAGTAAAGGTACTGGATTGGCCAACCCTCATCCATGTCCTTGTTGCTCTCCACCAGTGATTCATGTCATGCCAACTTGTTTTTTGTGTTCTTGTTGTTGTTGTTGTTATAGAGACAAGACGCTTCGTTTTAGCTGGGCAAAGGCGTAACGTCGACGTCTATTCAAATGATGATGCCAGATCATGCTAAATGTATTGTGATGTTGTTGGGCTAATGGTAGGAATACCATGAGGAATACCACTACCAAACACATTTTTAACTCGAATCGATTTTGTGGAGCCCGTTTGATTCACATTAACTATTATGTTTAGCAATTACGAAACGTACGTCATGTGTACCGATCTATCCCTTCCAGTGTTAAATGTCTGGTGCTTTAATGTTTGTTTATTTGTTCAGGCTATAAGGCCCCGTGCGCCTCTCATCAAGTTTCCTGACAGGCTAGGTGTACCAAAGCCCAATGGTTAGTTTTTGTTGTTGTTGTAATGAATGTTTCTTTTGATAGTTTCATCGTTTCTTTTATTGTTTGTCATTTCCTAAAATATTATTGAATGTGTTTTCCTTTCATATTAATTCAAACACAAGCTCTTGGTCATCGCTTGAGCTAAACATGTCCCTCTGCACGACTTGTTTCCAGCCTCTGAGGCGTTGGTGGTGAACTTTCCACAACAGAGCTCTCCCAGTTCCCTGTCGGTAGGGAACGCACCTCCCTTAGCGAGACCTGCTGCACCTTTCTTTAGACTTCCTGGATCCCCAGACACCCTGGCCTCCATTCAGCTGGTGCCACAGAGGTACCGGAGGAGACCCATGGTGGTTGAGGAGATGGAATATATCCAGGTCAGCCCATCTCTGTCTGTACTTGAAGACCGTGTTCTGATGAACATATTCTGAACATGAAACATTTAGAAAGACACAAAAGGATTTTTACTTCTTTGTGTTAGACAATGAAGTTAGGTCCAAACTCCTCCCTTAGGGTTTCTGTGCGTTATTGGCTTTTTCCGTGGCCTTTGAGTAAGAGGGGTGTCGTACGAGGTGAGCCCTTAACTGAGTCAATTGCTATGAACTGCCTGGATCAGTTTCCACTAAATGTGTGGCAATCTTTTTGCCGGGCTACGTGGAATAATCAAAGACACAAATATGAATTCCAGCCCTGGCGTGGACAACCACTGCATACAGCCTTTTGCCTATTTGACGCTGGAATTTACCCTTTTGTGTGTTGAATATGCTGAACTCTAGAATTTAAATGTGTGCATTTAACCAAATTGTCTTTTTTAATGTCCACAGCGTGGTGGGCCGGAGTGAACTAAAGGCACAGTGCAAACAGCGTTTACCTTATCTGCAGGATTCAGGTCTTCTTTTTCGCTTCAACATTATTCTTCAACACGAGGACACCTGCTGCCACAATGCAACACCACCATTATACAGAACAATGTATGAAATGGTTCATGTTGAAAATGTAAATATTAAATTTGTTTCCTAAACATTGTATAGACATTATGCTTGTGTCTGAATTGTACTGGAGAATAAGTTTAGAATGTGTTCTCCCAAACACACCAAGGTCTACCATTCATTTTTACTTCTTGGACCCGCAGCTGGATGCACTTCACTCCATTGTTTTCTGATTCAAGTATAGCTCATTCAATAAGTCACGTTTTACCATCCTGAAGCCAGCTGGTAGATGCAAGGTAAAGGCTAGAGTACATTTAGTACAAAAGGGTTAACTGATTACTTTGCTGTTGGTTTCATTTTAAATATCTCTAGTATTATTGAGTATATGTTGCTGCAGGGATTGAGGCTAATGAAGGTGGATGAACTAGGAATGCGTTTACATTAAATGCTGATTATTGAATGATTAAAGTATTATCGCTTACCATGGTGCTCATTAATGCGTTCTGTGTATTTTCAGTTTTGTGCCTGAAAGATGACCGAAAACATGGACACTGGATATTTATTGTGCTAGTTGATCTGCTAAGACAAGAACACAGATATTACAACTGACAAGTCTGTCCAGTGTCTCATTGGGAAGTAATTAACTGATTCATTACCCATGTAAATATTGGCACAAGAATTACAAAAGACAACTGAGGAGCCCAAATTGAGACATGCACATGTCAGATTACAACCGTACAATAGCCAGACCCAATGTTTTCATCTTGCACAGAGTAGTTCTGAATAAGGATAAATACTTTTCTCAAACAAGTGAAAAAGGAAATTCGACATCCATAAGTGTTGCTTTGATTTACGGCCGTCACAGTTAAAAAACATAACAGGCAGCTATGTACCCTCACAAAACACTTACACAGCCCATTTGTACCCGTTCGGACCAAAGGGAGCATACTCATATGAACACTAAGATATTATAAAGCCACAAATTGGCATAACAGCAGCCAACGCTGAGGTATTAGAAACAACAGGACTGTCTTTAAATTCACAAAATCAGTGCCTATGTACATAAGATTGTAAAATAACACCACCGTTACAATTCTTAAGCTCCATCAACTTTATATACCAATATCCATTGTATCTAATCAGTGCAGGGTCTCGAATCTGACAACCTTTGATTGGAGCGTGCCCCTTTCAGAACACAGAATAGGATCGTAATTAAATAGATCAACAACATCCTTAGTCCTGACAGTGTGTTGGACCTCCATGGATTACATCAGTCCAGTTCCTCGAACGCGGGTAAGAAGTCTGCGATGGTGTCGACCACATAGTCGGGCACAAAGCTCTGCACGTTGGACTGTTCACTTTTGCTGTACTCCTCAGCGTCCTCCATTTGAGATATGCCGGTCAGGGTGAGCATGGTGTCCAGGCCACAGTTAGAGCCAAACAGCATGTCTGTCTCCAGGCGGTCCCCAACCATCAGGCATTGGGCCGGATCCACACCTGTGAATTGACTGGAAATGCACTCAAACATGAAGCGGCTGGGCTTGCCAATCACCGTAGCCTTACGGCCAGTGGCGACTTCCAGGGCTGCAGTGAGGCATCCAGAGCCTGCGGTTGGAGGAAAGGGGGACATGTTAAAGTTTCCTCGTGTCATTTAATTCAACAGACATCAGGAAGTGTCTTGCTCATCTTGCCGTCTCAGGCAGCAAGATGGCGGCTTGGAATGTGCGTGGCATCATGTGACCCATCCTATTCACTATTTGGTAATTTAGCAGATGCTTTTTTTTTTACAATATTTGAGACACAGCATTAATGATGGTGGATGTGGGTAGGGCATCTTGCACCCTCTATGAATACGTTTGTAAATGAGCTATACCTGGTAAAATTCTTCCATCATTCAGTGGGTGCCATGGGTCGTTGTCGGTTGCAAGAAACAAACAGTCTGGATCTCTCAAGTAGCATGATGCTTTGGCTAATTTAAGAAAAGTAAACTGATCATCATGGCCCACCAACACCGCTTTGACGTCAGTGGATAAGACGCAGTTGTAGATGGTGGCGTCTGGTTCCTCGGCCTCCTCTAGGTAGGGAACCTTCGCCTCCCTCAACTCGTTCCGGATTCCCTCGCATCCAATGACAAACACCTTGCCCTGGATCTTGGCCACGTCCCTCAGGTAGAGGGCCGAGCAGTAGGACGAGCTGAAGATCTGCTCTTGGTTAACGTTGGTGAAACCCAGTCTGCAGAACTTGTGGACGTAATTCTCCCGCGGCCTAGTGCTGTTATTGGTGACGAAGAACACCCCTTTGCCCTGTCGGATCAAGGTGTTCACCACGTTTGGAGCGCCCGTTATTGCCTTTTCGCCATGCCATATTACTCCATCACAATCGAAGAGGAAAAAATCCTTTGCCTCTAGTAAATGTCTTATCTGAGAGCCTCGAATTTTCCGACATCCTTTTAAACCAATTGCACCATCCATTCCAAATACCGTGCGAGCTTTGTATGTTAGCAAACTTAAATTAATTGTCCAGTTGCATTTTCTAGACAGGACAAAAGGGAGATAAGGATATCTTTTTGAAAGAAAAAAACGCAGTAGTGTCATAACAGGCTACATAAACATTGACATGTAACCCCGCCCCTCTTGCGGTTTCTGACCAACCAAATCGCAGCACGCTAACCAATCACTGCGGACTTTATAACAGCCAACAACCTACCAACTGGGTCGTAAAGAAAAACGTTTGAAACAAAACCTTCACGGTTAATGCACCAGATGGCGCTAAAATCAACGCCAACAATCAGTGTACATTTTTGTAACTGCAAAATATGAAACTATCATGGAGTAAAAATGTTCAGTAATTGAAAGTCAATTGCGTTTGGAACACTTCTGAGTGACTTTAATGAGTTGCACATAACTGAAACAAGAATGCATAGTTACCCCTGTAACCAAGGGGAAAAGAAAGAAATTAACCATATTCAAGAGGCTGTGGAAACCTGTGTCTCCGATTCACTCGCCTGGCTTTTCAGCACCCCCATAATATCCTAGAAAGAAAAAAATAACACAGATTGTTATAAAAAAATCTATTATTAGAATAAGTATGTGCACTATCAAAACGTTTGTGGCTTTGCAACCTTTTAGAACTTAAGTATTATGCCTTGCCTAAGTTTTATTACCAACATAGCCAATGGTATGTAAGTCAGGGGGTCCTAGAGCTAGCATTATTCAACAAAGCTATAACAGAACAACATGTGGCAAGACCAGGCACCTTACTATGAGCTGCTGGTGTGTGGCTAGTGAACTTACTATGAGCTTGTAGCGTGTGGCTAGTGAACATACTATGAGCTGGTAGCATGTGGCTAGTGAACTTACTATGAGCTTGTAGTATGTGGCTAGTGAACTTACTATGAGCTGGTAGCGGCTAGTGAACTTACTATGAGCTGGTAGCATGTGACTAGCGTGTGACTATGAGCTGGTAGTGTGTGGCTAGTGAACTTACTATGAGCTGGTAGTGTGTGGCTAGTGAACTTACTATGAGCCGTTAGTGTGTGACTAGTGAACTTACTATGAGCTGATAGTGTGTGGCTAGTGAACTTACTGTGAGCTGGTAGTGTGTGGCTAGTGAACTTACTATGAGCTTGTAGTGTGTGGCTAGTAAACTTACTATGAGCTGATAGTGTGTGGCTAGTAAACTTACTATGAGCTGGTAGTGTGTGGCTAGTGAACTGACTATGAGCTGGTAGTGTGTGGCTAGTGAACTTACTATGAGCTGGTAGCAAGTGGATCGCTCCATGAGCCCCTGAACTACAGGATGGTGGCAGAGGACTGAGAAGGGGACATGTTCCTGCGGTCCATAGCCCAATTCCCCAAATACATGCTGTAAGTCCTGGGACCGGCAGAAATGACAACAACACCATTAACATGAGATTTTATACCTCGAAATCTGGCCAACACCTTCAAAAAGTATAAATGTAGAAGAATCAGTCAAATCAGTCAAGTATTAAAACAGTCTTTAACCCGGCTCCCGCTCACAAAGCATCTTTACATGTGATGACGTGTGATTACATGCATTCACACGTTTATCCCCGTGGACACACCACACGAAAAACCAACTGACGGTCGGCTGTCCTGCGATACCTCTGTGAGTTCCTCGGGGGTCGTGCAGGGGACATATCCCGTCTTGTGGATGTCTCCGTGACACAGGACGGCAAGGAGGGCGGGGATGGACACCCCCTGCTCCCCATCCCAACCACTGGACCCCCAGGGGACAACCTCATCTGCCTCCTCCACCTCTCCCTGTGCCTGCCGCCCGGGGCTCACTGGCTCTGGGGCCTTGTTGATGTTGGGCATGGACTGCATGAGGCACGCAACCGTGAGACACATGATGACATGCACTGCTTTAGGCCCTAACGGCCAAGGGGCTCAGCAGAACGCACAGAAGGATGATGATGGGAATTTAAAAGAGCAAACATAAAACGTAAGAATATTGTTGAATTGTACACACCAAGCAATATCAATACTTAAGAACCCAAGTATTGTCTGTGACAAAGACCACAGAAGGATGGAGTGTAACAGTGACTCTTTTTCTGACACTGTTGCTTTGTCTTCAAGGGTGACCCGACTCACTGTCCCACCTTGACAAAGCAGGAGGCGGACGGGTGCCTGAGGGGTCTGCCCAGAACCAGGCTCAGGGCCCGGACAAAGCCCTGGGCAGGCTCTGGGTGGGCCGCCAGGTAGCCCAACATCCGTGCGTAGTCCAGGCGTGGGGGACTGGAGGAGTGGTCCGCAAACATCTGGAAGAAAAGCTGAAAAGGCACCTGAGATGAAGGACTATTAAAGTAATTTCAGTCGTTGGGCATCCCAAGTGATGTTTAAGATCCATGTCAGTAAGGAGCCTTCATCGTGCTCAGCGAAGCCTCTAGAAGGCCCCCCCAAAAAGACACCACTAGACCCTAAGGCTAACTACACATTAGTGTAGTCACCTTGCGCAGGTTGGCCAGGCGGTCGAACGGTAGGGGCTCGCTGGGGTCTTCAGGTACTGGCTGGGCAGTCTCACTTGGGAACCATAGCTCCACCTAGTGGCGGGGCAGGCACAGAGGGTGTACATTTGTGTAGGTTTGTGCTATATTAACCCCACTGGATTGGTTCAAACTCCCTTCATCCATTTATACAAGCTGTGATTGTTCTGAAAAGTCATTGGGTATACTGTTCAAATTTCAATATAGGCTTAATGCAGAGTAAGAGTAAAACTGGTTTCATGACAGTTCACCTGGACTGTGTGTGTGTGTGTGTGTGTGTGTGTGTGTGTGTGTGTGTGTGTGTGTGTGTGCGCGCGCGTGTGTATGTGTGTGTATCCGTCTGTGTGTGCATGCGTGAGAGCACAATGTGTGTGTGTGACCATGCCCCACCTGTAGATACTGGTCCCGGTCAACAGAGCCCGTGGCCCCAGTGTCCGCATCGCGGAAGCCCTGAAGCAGCAGCAGCAGCTGGGCCAGGGTGGGCAGTGGCCAGGGGAGGGCAGCACTGAGCAGGAACCTGCGCCAGTCTACCGCCTGAGACTCCAGCGTGAGGAGAGAGACCACCTCCATCACCTGAGAGGAGGAGGAGAGGGGGAGGGGAGGTGAGGATGGAGAAGGTGATAGGATGGATGAGAAAGGGATACATTTAAGGGGTGAAAAATATTAGAAAGTGTGAATTGAAATGAGAGAATTTAGAGAAGATGGGTTAATGGGTGAGTGAGGTGGAAAAATATAGTAGAGACAAAATGTAGTTATATAGATGTAGTTATAATGAGGATATTTGAAGGAGTCCTTAGCCAGGCCCTGGAACTGAACGGCCAACCTGTGCTTCAGACATGGAGGTCCATGCTTCAGGTAGGCAGTCAGGGCCCATTCTCAGAGAGATGAAATCCTGGAGGACATTGGTGAAGTCAGCCCAGGACAGGAGACCTGAAAGGAAGGGGTAAGGGGTTCACCTCGCTCACACAAGGAACAACACAGCTCAGAAATGATCAGACCCTGTCAATCTGCTTTGGTATTCCCACAACCATGTGTCAGAGGAACACAATTATGCCCGACACTTGATTGTAAATCCCTACAAGACGTGTGTGTGTGCTTGTGCGTTCGTACGTGCATGAGTGTGTGTGTGTGTGTGTGTGTGTGTGTGTGTGTGCTCATCCATGTGCATGTGTGAGTGTTTGCACCTGAGGGGGCCACAATGCAGAGCTGTGTGTGGAGGAACTCTAGCTGAGCCACGCTTAGTGTGGCATGGGCGGGGGTCTCCAGCGTGGGGGGGCGGGGTGGGCGGGGCCGGCTGGCCACCATGAGCAGGTCCCCGTTCACGTAGAAGTCGGTCGACTCCTGCAGGGAGGAATTCTAATTTAGAATTGAGTGCAAACCCAGGTTTATGGACTAGATCCGTCTACAATTCTTCCCAGTGGACTGTCCCACCTGGTAGACATCATACAGACACATCATACAGACACTTTGACATGTGATGTCGCTAACGGGTATACTTTGATATGCTTGTAATGCTCTTTACTCAGGTGGTAAAACCGAGTAAAGAGGCCCTTAAAACAGTGTTTGCATGCAAGTAAGATGTAGTGTTTATAAGGCTGGTCACAGCTCACACACCAGAACCAGTTCATTGTGCAGTTGGGAGCCCAACTCGATGTGGTGGCGCACCACTTCTGCTAGACGGTCGATGCTGGAGGGATAAAAAACAAAGAATGAAATATAACACCTTATTTCCCCATCATGCCCTGATTGAGTTGAAAATGGAGCGTTCAAACAAAGTATTTGGTGTGAAAACCTTGTGTGAAAGCTTTACATGTTCGTAGTATACCATTCACTTCACAAATGTTCAAGGTAGACAGTAGTATATCCATCTTGGGAATTTTTATAATTTTACTCTTTTTTAACGCTCTTCCTTTAGTCTGAACACAACCTTACCTGTTGCTCTGTGACAGGTAGTGTGAGGCGAGCCACTGGTTCATGCAGCTGAAGGTCTCTTCTGCTCTCCTCTGAAGGGAGCGGATGCTCAGGAGAGCACAGCCTCTCACCAGACTAACATGGGTCTCAACCGCTTGCACTAAAGCACACACAAACCTATGAGACACTGCTACATGGTGTTGTGACTGTTATGACTTGCATTCGTGTTGTGCGTTTGTCCGTGTTTGTGTGTGTGTGTGTGTGTGTGCGCGCATGCGTGTGTGTAATTGTGTGTCCGTTCGCGTTTTTTTGGAGGGCGAGTGTGTTTGTTTGACAATGTGTATGTGTGTGTGTGTGTGTGCGTGTGTGTGTGTGTGCATTACCCTCGTGGCCGAGTGCAGCTGTGAACTCCTTGTGTATCTTGGCACCCACCTTTAGTCAAAGTCCATTATAGATTGTACAACATAAGCTAGGAATTAGTTTGAGACATTTATGTGTAGCTACA
>JAOPJJ010000122.1:8186874-8197913 GCA_027122795.1 Enchelyopus cimbrius
CACACACACACACACACACACACACACACACCACACAACACAACTTCCTTCCTTCCTTCCTTCCTTTCCCCTCCTCCCTCTTGCTCTCCCTCCCTCCCTCTCTCTTTCAACAGCAAAATGGTTGGTGAACAGCCAATAAACTGATTTTATCTTGTTCCTGGTAAACCATAGACACACACAGATTTGACTGTGCAATAAAGACACACTGGGAACCTTTGGAAGCAAACGTAGACACATTTGTCTCCACTATTTAGTTATTACTAATCTACCAATCTACTCATTAATAATAAAACTCATTAAAAAAAAAGAATAACCTACTATATTATGTTGCTACCACGGCTCTGAATGTCTGTCATTCAGCACGTCTCCCTAGTCATCGAGACACTACGTCCTGATGATCAGGACGGAGTCATTAAACAACCGTTTGGTAAGGTGCTCTTTTTATTGCGGCCCGAGAGCTTGGTCAGAACAAAATGGGGGATTGTGATAGGACATCACCTGCTGAGCTTCAAGGGCCTTGTGCTGCTCCTGTAGGAACGTGCTGCGCCGCCTCTCCCTCTGCTGGCAGGAGGCTGACTCTTCCGCCAGCCTCTGTCTGATCCTCTGTAGGTACTCGATGTTGGGAGCGTTAGAACTGACAGCCTTGCGGCCTCCTGTGAGGGTCTTGCCACTGGAGAACCAACGGGGAGTCATCTTTAAATAATCAAGAGACGTGTCAACTGAGAGAGTGCGTTTCGTCCGTAATGTCTGACCTTGAGAAATAAGAGAGGTCTGACGTTCCCATGACCTTCCTGCTCCTGTCAAACTGGGCGATTTCAGCCGTGACCTGTTAGATTAAAGAGAGGGCGTTACTTTACGGCACTGTTGTTAAGCATTCCATTGGCATAGCCTTCCTTGGTGTCAGATGTTAACGAAATGTTGGGTATTCCATTATTGAAAAAAATCTGACTTGGAACCCTTAGTGTGTTTTTCTTGTTTGAAAAAACAACCTGTTATAGCTGTTGCACTGATCTGCCATGATGCAGAATTTGAACTGTATTCAATGCATTCCAACCTGTCTCTGCTGTTCCCTGCGTAGCTGCTGCTGTTGGTGCTGTATCTGCATTAGTTTGTTGGCTGGAGGCTTCGGATCATGGACGATGGAAGCCTGGATACCAGCCGTCAACTCAGTCTGTCTTCGACGTAACAAGCGTAACTGTAGGGAATAAACAAAGGGAGGTAAACCCCAGCAATATCAGCGTTGAGT
The DNA here is from genome assembly GCA_027122795.1 of Enchelyopus cimbrius. Lineage (NCBI taxonomy): Eukaryota > Metazoa > Chordata > Actinopteri > Gadiformes > Gaidropsaridae > Enchelyopus > Enchelyopus cimbrius. The sequence continues at coordinate 8,188,121 of JAOPJJ010000122.1, forward strand.
TTCTTATTAGTGAAAATACTATGTAAGATGATTTGTCCTTTCTCCCCTCATGGGTTGCCATTGACCTTTTCCATGTCCTTCAGTCTCACATCATCCTTGACCAGCAGTTTCTGCTCCTGGAGCAGCTCAGCCATCTCTGCCCTCTCCTTCAGCGGGCGGGCCTTCTCCTCGTAGTGCTGGGACAGCTTGGATAGTTTCAGCTCTGCGTCGCTCTTTGTCCCATGGCGCTGGGGAGTAGAGTTGAGTGGAGTACAAAATAATACAATAGGACCGAAGGTTTTTGGTATCATTAATAAACATTACACACACATGCCTGCTTTGGTTAAGTTAAGGAAAATACATACATATTATATATAGATTAACATTATATTATTTCAAATGCTACATAAGGCAGAATAAAGTGCAAACGTTATGACGTTTGACTCCCAGAGAAAACATAAAGCCCTGGTGACAGAGATGCCGTGCCGACTGGATGAAACACAATTCAGTGAATACCTCTTATAAATAAGATAAATCATATGCTAACATCACTCCACAGTAAATAACTACATTGGTGATGACAAATATATCATAATACTTATACACCAATGTGAAAAGCTAGGGGGACATGTTTATCAAGTGTGTGTTGTGACCTAAAGCTAAATAATCCCTTTTGTCAATCCTCTTGACTTGATTACAATGCCTGATCTGTTGCCAAGAGACACAAAGACAAAGTCACACAAAAAGGACATACACACACACACACACACACACACACAAAAAACAGCCCCTAAGCTGAACATATTTGAAAAGCAGGTACATTTGTAGTATGGCAGTCTATATATCAACAACATATCTGATGTTATTACTTATAAAATAATGTAAGGGGTCATATTCACATGTTGCCTATTCCCATCATGGTAAATGTAGATTGGGCAGTACATGCCCAATGGTGTTTTACGCTTTGGTTAACCAGCCAAAACACTATTCCGATCAAATCCTAATAATTATAGGCCGATATCTAAACTCTCTGCTTCAGCCAACGTTTTAGAAGGGTTTATAAGTGACCAGATTTTCTAACAAGAAATAGCGTTTTAAATGAATTGCAGTACCGTCTTTTTTTCAGAAAAAACAGTACTGTCACTGCCACTATGAAAGTCTTAAATTATCTCATAAGTGCTATTGATTCTAAAGAATACTGTGCTGCATTGTTTTTAGATCTGTCAAAGGCTTTTGACACAGTTGACCACTTGGTATTGTGTCAGAGACTGCGGGATATTGGAAAGCTGTCTTCAAAAGCTGTCATGTGGTTTGGCAACTACTTAAGCGGCAGAACACAAAGTGTTCAGGTTGATGGTGTATCCTCCAAACTTTTGTTGACTCAAAATGGTGTCCCCCAGGGGTCCATATTGGGTCCATTGTATTTACTATTTATATAAATGTCTTGTGTCAATATGTAACTGATGCCAAATTTCACTTTTACGCAGATTACACTATTTTGTACTGTTCTGCTTCATCATTAACAAGTGCCATACAAAAGCTACAATCTGCTTTTAATGTTCTTCAGAGTATTCTTAATCAATTAAGACAATTAAGAAAGTGATTGAAAGAGTTTCAATCTACAAATACTTGGGATTTTACTTGGATGAAAATCTGTCTTTTATATACCATATTGAGTGTCTTACAAAGAAAGGGTTAAACTGGGTTTCTATTATAGAAACACAAATTGTTTCTCCTTTAATGCGAGAAAAAGATTGATTCAGGCAACTTTTGTATTAATATTTGACTATGGTGACATCTTATACATGCATGCAAATCTCACCTCTCTGAAAATGCTGGATTCGGTGTATCATGTAGCATTAAGATTTGTAACAGATTTAGGTTTTCGTAATCATCACTGTAATCTTTATGAGAGTGTTGGCTGGCCTTTTTTGTACAATCGTAGATTAGATTGGTATCGTTTTCTTTATAAGGCCATCCTGTGTGACTTGCCCCCTTATCTGTGTTCTCTCTTGGATCCTAAAGTCAACACCAAAAGCTGTAGTCTCAGACACGATAGATTGACAATGTACACTATTCCTCGTATGCGGACTGTCTTTGGGGAAAGTGCCTTCAAAGCATTCGCACCCTCGTCCTGGTATAAATTACAAAGTCATCTTAAATTGGATTATCTCCCAAGTATGGAAGACTTTAAAGCTAGGATCAAGGACTATTTGACTACTGCATGCACATGTTCTCTCACCGAACACAGCTGGTAATTATACTGTAATGAAGTGATTTGCCAAACAGTTTTAGCTGTCTTTATGTTTGTTTTGTTGTTATTGTTCAAGTGTGTACTTTATGTGGACCTACTGCGCTGCTCTCTTGGCCAGGACCCCCTTGCAAAAGAGATTCTGAATCTCAATGGGATTATTCCTGGTTAAATTAAAAAAATTAAAAAAATTAAAAAATTCAAAGTAGGCTACTTGAATAGAGAAGCATTCTACATTGTATTGATTGGTGGCGGTGATGACAGGCCTGCTGGCATTTCTTTTTTTTTTAATCACCAACTGGCTCAAACATTGTATTTTTTTATGTTTTATATCAGGTCACGACACACACACACACACACAGTCTTTTCCCTCACATGAGCTGAGTAGAGGTTAGTCTCCTTAATGTTCAGGCGGCTGCCCCCAGCAGTGGGCTGCGCAGTGTCCACAGGGGACCCCTTGCTCGTCCTTTGCTTCAGCAAGATGTAGAGCTGGTGGAGCAGATGTGTGGCTGCTCCCTGCTGCTCCTGCATCAGAGCCTGGGCAGTTTTCTGGTCGAAGGGGACACCCAGCAGATGGAAGGAGGGCTCGATGCGGTGCAAGTTGCTCACCTTGGAGCTGGAGATGCTAGAAAATATTCAAATCAAAAATAAGATAGGATAGGATGTTATATTCAAAAGGGTAAAGCTATACATATTCATATACATCCATACATCTCCCCTTCTTTGATTAACAAAGTTGAACTTTTCTAAATTACATTTTAACACAACAAGATAGCTAAATGATAATAAGCTGTTACATGTAAAGAGGATAAGCAAAGGAAACCACTTACTTGCTGTTTATGAACATACTGAAATCATCTTGCAGCTGGTATTTATGGAGCACTTCTCCAAAGAGGTAGCCACTGGAGAAATCCTTGGCTAATGTGTTTCGCTCTGTAAACAGCCAATGACCAAGGGAGATCTAGGTTCGTTTTTACCGCTTAGCATGTTTATGTGACGTTCTAAATATAATAAATATACGGATAGAATGTCCGTAGAATTATATCCGGATAGAATGTACGGATATAATTCCACGGATAGAATGTCCACGATTCACCATGGCACAATCTATAAAGAAAAATACATTTAAAACGCATTTTGACATCTAACGACAAGCTAGATGAAGGCTAGTGAACCCTTACCAACTGTTTTTGATAACCGGAGCTCGTTGTTCAGCCACCTGCATAGTATATCCGACATGTTCCGAGTAATTACCGTATCCCCTCTATTTAAATTACATAATACATATACGTGAGTTTTTCTCAATTCGACTACTTTAGGTTCAACTTCCTACGGGTTCATATAACGCCTGTAAAAAAGAAAACTGGCGGGTCCACAGAGCGTCGTTGCCATAGCGACACGTCAACAAGATCCCCACAGCGGCCAGAGCCAGCGAATAAAAAGAGAAGTGTGAAGTGTGTGCGCATGCTAAAACAACAAATAGTAAGCGTGTGTATATATATATATATAAACTATATTCTGTAACGCACCATATATTATATAGAATTTAATTGGATGGTTATATGCATCTAATGTAGTTCCGCATACAAATTACATTGAGCTGGCTGTTCTATTTCGTAAAAAGGCTAAATCAAACAAATAATTTATTAAGTCTATAGATTTTCGTCATCTTAATGCAACTTAATCTTCTTTGGCATTAATAAGAAAAACTGTGATCAATAAATTATGCCATAAATAAACAAGTCAACAGTACATGTGTCTATTTGGCATGCAAAAACAATGCTTATGCTAACACAAATGACATTCAAAGCAATAAGGAGTAGGCTACTGAATATTTTTTAAATAATAAATAATAAATAATGTCAGCAACTTTTATTACTTTTAAAACACGAAGCATTCTGTATGTGTGTTTACAGTTAGTGTTAATGTTAATAAATCTTCTTCTTTGGAAGAAATTACATATTGTGTGTGCGCAATTCCAAAAGAAAATATGCATTTAAAAGCATATTTTGTCAGCAATGTAAGCATTCAATTGAGTGAATACATTTTTCTATTGCGATGTTGAAAAATAGTAAAGTAGCATTAAGCATATCAATTGTTAAATAGGGGTTTCCACCAATAGATAATATACACGTTTATCCATGCAAATTATTTATTTAAAGAACTAGGGCTGGACTTAAACATTTTTTGTAATACTGTAGTGTTCTTAACATGATATTTCTGTCATTTTGTTAATGTGGGATGAATTTGATCGGCTCTCCGTACAATAACACTGTAAAATAAGCTCTGCAAGATAAACAATCAAACTTGCGCTATACACTTTGATAGATCTACAACATTTATCAACATTTTTAACATTAATCTATACAAGCCTGTATTGGAAAGACATTTCATTCACGTTACGAGGTGGCAAAACTACTTAAACTACATGAACTACAAAAATATTTAAAAAGGAAGGTGCTTTTTAACAAGATGTGTAACCACATACCATTCATAAGATCTATAATCCAAAATGATTATTTTATTCAGAAAAACAATAAACTGACCACTGGCCACTTTCTTTTAAACTGACCACTGGTAAATAATTACCAAAATACTTTTGCAGCGTGTGTATAAGCGTGTGTATACAGGTATCACAATCTGATGGTTTAACTAGAGACTAACATACATATTTGATAATAGTAATAGTGTGTTCACATCACAGTAGCATTACTTAAAGCTAGTCGGCAGGCCCTTATAATCTGAATCAAGGTGGGGCCATGTGTCTAGCTCACTTTGCTAGTTCCTCCACTTATCCTTACACAATTTCACTTCCAAACTAGACTGGGATTACAGATGAGCAAACTTCCATACCATAACAGAAACAACTCACTGGAATCTCAAAGGCAACATTCAGCGGTCCACTCTTAGAAAGACTGTCCCCCTAATATGTGATTTAAAGCATTGCGAATCCATACCCTATCGCCATCATCGGCCAGCACTCCAGGCTTCTTCCAATCTGTCACACCAATAGTTTACATAATGATTATACTAACACGACGATTAAGCACAAATAGGAAACTATCCATCCATAATTCGATCTCAAATCATCTCTCCCAATCATTAAATTTACAGTTATAGTGATACATCAGTATAGAGAATATCCTTTACCATTTTGCATTGCAGCATAGAAAATGCAGTATTCATGAATGGAAGCTCAATATTTAACAAGGCAATTCAATATCATCCACCAAAAGGATGGAATTTGGTAAACAGCTAGTTAAAAGACATTCTTTAAATAAAATGGATTCAAAAGAAAGTGTGATAACATTGAGATATTAATGCAAGAAATATAATCCAGTCACATTATTATTGAATTGAAATTAACTCATAACGCAAACACCAAGAATTGTTGGTCTTGCTGTTTGTTTGTTTGTTTCAGTGGTATTTAGTTCACAAATATCCTTCAGTTTCCAAAATCAAACCAAACACACAGCAAAGAAATGCTCTACATTTCCCATGGATCCCTGTTCATTCACATGGTAGCTTATATCAGTGGTTTCATGTAGGGCTGTTTGCGCAGCGAATGTCAAACCAAGTAATGCACCCTGTAATATCTGTGTGAAAAATTGTTACCAATCGTGTTAATCTGTGTATAACTCTCTTCACAAAATATCTATCTATGTCTTGTTTGGGCCAACGACTAGGGTCTATGTTAATGACCTTTCCATGTCCGGCCAACTGCCAGATGTACATGTGATGTGCAGATGTGCCTGTCTTCACTCTAGCTGGGATGTGATGTCAAATGTTCCAGAAAGTGGCTAACCTCCCCACATGTGACCATGCCCATTTCAACAACTTGGCAGCAACAGGAAGAGTCTCATTATTCTCTGAGCACGAGATCCCATTCTACAGTCCAAAATCCTCTAAGCACGGCCAAGCAGAAGGTTTAGTGTTCTAAAAGTTAGTGTTCTCTGGTTAATTCCCGTATTTGTATGTATTTAGTGTTATTTTGTTTGAGTCACCGACATTATGTGTGTTACGAGTGTTTTTTGTTTTGTTTTGTATACAAAATTAAGTTAACATCTGCACTCATTGAAAATAAAAATTAAATTGAAGACTGGGTCCAGCACATGAAATAATAATGCGGAAGGCCAATCATCTTATACTCAAAGGAAAGGTAATAGACCATGCCTGGCAGTTCAGTGTGACGCATCCCAAAATAAATTTGCACAACAGAAATGTAACACAGCAATGATACCATTAATTTTCTGAAAGAAAAGTACATTTCAAACTGCCAGTGACTTTGCACAAATGGGACCGCTGTGTGATGAACATAGCCAATCCTAAAAGGGTTTCACTGTTCCTCTGTTTAGGATAAGCCCATTGAGACTGGATTTCTTTGACACAGCACACTGACAAAGCCAACAGACAGTGTGGCCCCTATTGGGCCAGCTCTACGTTGTGAGGGAGTATTTCAGGGCTTTGTCGAGGACAACAGGTTGTGGAGCCAGGTGGTCGCCAGGGACGACCCCTCGACCTCCTGCAGCTCGTCATCCTGGGGCAGGAGGAACTGGGTGGATGCAACCGAGGTGGGTGAGCCCATGGACGCCGCCTCCACGCTGCCCTCGTCCGACTCACCGGGGGAGTGCTCCGTTTGCCAGGAGCACTGCGGCTGGTAACCCACAAACGAGCCTCCCTTTTCAGGCAGGGGCTCTGGGAAAGACTGCGGAGCCACCTGGCGGGGGCCGAGGCCCGGCACCGCCTGCTGCACCTGAGGACGGTAGCCGCCCCCTCCGCCCGCCAAAGACACGGGGGTGTCCTCCCCGGGCCGCTGCGGGTCGCCCCGGAATGTCAGGGATGACCCCGAGGTCTGGATCCCCGTGTAGGTCACGTCGGTGCGCGCCGAGTCCAGGGAGGATGCCGAGGACTCGGAGGAGTCCGGGTAGCGCGGTCTGATGGGCCGTTCGTCCACCACCTGGTTGTAGTAGCGTATGGACATGGGCTCGTCCGCGTCGGCCGTGTCGTCCCGGGCGCCCCGGTCCTCGTCCTCGTCCTCCTCGGGGATCACCACCAGCTTCTCCTTGCTGGAGTCCCAGTCGTGCTCCTCCTCCACGATGTGCACCACGCTGTTGGCCTGGGGCTTCACGGCCAGAGTGCCCTGCAGGGGGGGGGGACCGGTTAAGAGCCCGAGGTCTCCACACAATGCAGACGATGCTGGTACATTCAACTGGTTTGAGGACGCCTACTGGTGCTAGACTGACGCCGTACCTGTGTTCTGGTCCAATCACCGGGCAGCTTGGGCTCAGGAATGTCGGGATAGAAGGCTTTCTTCACCCTGGTGAGAGAATGAAGGAATATATCCATGTTCAAGTAACAGAGCATCATCTGTAACAGCACTCGGATAACTTTCAATAGAGCAAGGCCCTTTGAAAGGCAGGTGCGAGTGGAAGGGCTTCGTTTTCCAGATCACCAAAGCTAAGGAATGTATGGACTTTGGTGATAAACTTCAGCACAGATTGGAATATACCTCTCTAATAAACATCAAATGAATGTCGCATAATAGCAAAACAATAAATCAAAGGAATAATCCTTTCATGGCAACAGTAAAGGGGGTGGGAATATATATAAAGAAACTCACCATTTCCTTTTCTTGTAGCAGACAAAGGTGACAATGAAAAGCAGGAATGTCATGGTTCCCAGTGAAGCCAAGATTTCCAACAGCAACCAATCGGCTGTGAAGAGAGACGAGAAAAGAGTTAATAAACACACAACCGAAATAGGAGAATACCCCTCCCTGCCGGAGCCAACCACGTGGCGGCGCGTCTAGGTGTAGGTTTGTTTGTTCTGAGGCCACCTTTTTGCTTCCAACATGGTTGAGTGTTCTGACTAAACACGCCTCGCTATGTAAAACAATTGGTTGATCTAGGGTTCGCACAATAATCTGCTAATATTCAGTACTCCTTATTGCTTTGAATTTGATATAAGCAAATGTTTTCGCACACCAAAAAGACACATTTACTGTAGACTTATATGTACGGCATCATTTATGGATGATCACAGTTTTTCTTATTAATGCCAAAGTAGGTTAGGTTGCATTAAGATGACGAGAATCGAGACGAGAAACTAGACTTAATAAATGATGTGTTTGACATTGCCTTTTTAAGAAATAGAACGTTTAAAAACAGCCATCTCAATGCAATTTGTATGAGGAACTACATAAGATGCATATAACCATCCAGCAATTAAATCCCTATATGATATTTGGTAGATTTACAGAATTACTTGTATACATTAATTAAATATTCACTTTGCGTGACTACAGTGCAAGAAATAATTGAAAGAAGTGCAAGTCTTGGCTCCTTGAAATGTCAGACAGGGACGATACAGGGACGTTACAGGGACGCTGCAGGGACAATACAGGGATGTTACACTGGACGCTACAGGGACGTTAGACTGTACTGTTACAGGGAAGTTACAGGTAAGTTACAGGGACGCTACAGGGAGATAACAGGGACGTTACAGGGACAATACAGGGACGATACAGGGACGATACGGGGACGTTACAGGGACGTTACAGTGACAATGGGAAGTTACAGGGACGTTACAGGGATGTTACATGGACGTTACAGGGAGAGAGGGGCGTACTGTAGGACTCCATGGTGATGGAGGCGGTGGAGCCTGCATCCTCCCCAGCGGAGTTGTAGGCCCTCACAGTGAACTTGTAGGAGCTGATGGGTAGGTTCTTGACCGTGTAGCCGCGGCTGTGAGGGTCGCTCACATTGGCTGTGGGAAACCGGGACAAAAACAAAAATTACTTTTGTAAATATAAATGTAAATATCTATGTCAATTAAATAGTTCACTAGGGGGCCATCTTAAGCATGTTTGGTGTGCGACATGTCCGTCAGGTTTAACAGGACTGAGTGTTAAACAGTGTCTTGACTTGATGAATACTAGACTGAATGGAGGACAACGTCGGCCCTATGGCGCCTGTTTTGCTATCTCCGTGACACTGGCATGAAAGCCTCCGCCCTGTGTACCGATGAGCGTGAGCTGGGGGCCCGTGTTGAGGTACACGCGGTAGCCCAAGAGGAAACCTCTCTGGTCCGACAACGGGATGCTCTGCCAGGTCAGCTGGATGTCAGAGCTGTCCTGATTGGTCGTCAGGCTAGGGACTGATCTGAAGGGAACTGAGACAGCAGGAGGGAGGGGGAGAGAGGGAGGGAGAGAGAGAGATTGAGGGAGGGACCGGGAGAGAGACAGAGAGAGCGGGAGGGAGGGGGAGAAAGGGAGAGAGTCACAGACAGCGTAAGAACGAGAGAGAGAGAGTAGGGTGCGTGCAAGGGAAGAGAAAGTTGAGTTATTTTCATTCTCAATGCTTAATCACGCATCGACACAGGGCTCTCCCCGGTGAGGGTGAGGGTGGTGGTCGTTGGGGTCTCTGCTCACCCAGCTCCTGTGAGTATCCCTCCCAGCACTGCAGCAGTAGTGAGGCGTCGGGGGAGCAGCCGTAGAGGGAGATGGTGTACGGCACACCGGCCTGGAGGGAGTCTACACAGATCCCACACACACACACACACACA
>JAOPJJ010000122.1:8208809-8229337 GCA_027122795.1 Enchelyopus cimbrius
TATCAGGAAAATAAAAAACACAAACCATCTCTCTTCCACTCTGCCACTGAAAAGGCTGACTCAGAAAATACATTCTCAAAATTCCCAAAACCCTAAAGAAACAAATGTTATTTATATTAACTAAATGACTCTAAGTCAAAAAGAAAATATACCAACCAGTCTGCTTCTTCCTGCCAGGTGAAAGGCCTGTTCCCTGAATGTGTCTACAACTGACTTGTCATCAAAGTCTTTAATTTCCACCATATTAACTGGAGGATGAACATGAATTGGGTTCTTGTAAAATACATTTGACCAAAGTCTGGCTGTATTAAACAAAATGGGCTGGATTACCATTGACAACCAGAAGTACGTTTGCCTGCAAGCATTTGGGAGTTTTGGGAAATGATATTGCTTGGCGAAAGAAAGGTAATATTTAGGTTTCAATACATTATCACTAGGGCTGTAACGATACACCAACCCCACCATTCGGTTCGTATCACGATTTTTGACCCACGATTCGGTTCGTATCACGTTTTTTTTTTTTTGGGGGGGAGAAAAAAATATTTTTTTATCAAACAATATCTTTTTTATTAAATAACATTTGAAAACCCTTTATACATATGTTTGTTGATGTTCGATTACAAAATAAATCTGAGCAAAGTATGCTTTCCAGCAGGCTGTACGAGTCATTTTGTTGTAGCCAGGCCACCGGCAGGAACCGGAAAATAGATTTAGATTCTGAACAAGAGTAACGATCGTCTAACATCTGGAAAGCTTACTTTGCTCGGATGTTTTTGGTCGAACATCAACGAACACCAATGACCAGTCGGTGAGTTTCTCAGCTTTGCAAACAAACTTTTAATGTTGCTTTAAGACCGATGACGATTGATCCTATTTCCTCTACAGCAGCTCGACAGTGGGGCTACAAAAAATAGCAAAATTTCTCCAAACATAGCATTTCGGCGAAATGAACACCTGCACCGATCTATTTCATCATAAACAAACTGGAAATAAGGCTTAAAGTGTAAAATACCAGAATACTCCTTTAACAATGCAAATTATGAACAATATATTTCATTTATAAAAGAAATAAATAGCCAAAGATATAACATGTTCTTTGTAACAAAATACTGTTGAAAAACAGTATTGTGCTGCGGTGAAAAAACGTGACAACTTTCCTCACTCTTTCCTCACACACCCATCCCTCTCTGCCAGATTAACAGTGTGAGCAAAGCATCGTATATGCGGTGAAAATCCGGCCGCTTTGACAGCATTGGCAATGTTTCTTGCGTTTTATGTTGTCACAGGAACGGGGACGTTTGATCTGCTGACCTTCCAATCTATCACAGCCTCTTCAAGTATTCCCGATAAATGGTCGCTTGTATGGCTCTCATACAAGGAGGACGTGGTTTGGAGGACGTGGTTTGCCATTTGCCAATTGCCCGTAATATAGTGTGCGGTTATGGTCATGTAGCTGTCCGTGGCACAAAAGCTCAACTTTTGCAGGCAGGCGTCACATGATTGGAAAGGTAGTCACATGACACGTAATTGGAGGAAGTTTCCAGGTAGGTCTACAATTAAATAATCTGTCCTCAACCAGTTTTGTGTTGTAGGTCTACATATTTTATAATGTTAACTTCAAATAAGACTAATAGCAATTTAAAGATTTGGTAGCATCTGAACGGGAAGGATAACTCTGAGAGTTGGAAGGGGTGTGTCGCGATTCTGCCTTATCGCACCACGACACAGGATCGTGGATCTGAGTATCGCGATTTCGGTTTTATATCGCGTATCGTTACAGCCCTAATTATCACATTTATGTTGCTGGGAACTAAGTCGGTTAAATCTGAGCAGGTAGTCAGTAGTAACCATCACTCTAACTAACTGATCTATAGTTAGATATACTGCGAGTGGGGATTTTGTTCTTTGGTTCTCTAATTTGCACATGTTTATTACTTCTATGATCAGGTAGCCTACTTAGTTACCGATTAGGTGGTGTACTCTATATACAAATATGTACAGTAATATGACCACAGTGTATGTGATACATTGAACATGGACAACAACATGTTTTGTATTGCCTCAAACGTAGAAACTCTCTAATAAAGTCAATTAGTTTCTCAAAGAGGGACACAACATCCCTATCCCACGCCCAAGATGGACTTTATGGTCATTGATATCATAGACGACATAGACGAATATCATACTACTTAGAAGGAATTTTCCTTCACAAATGACATTAGAGGTAAAAAAAATTAGCGGAACTTCCCACCCCAATTTAGTAACCTTGAGCATCCACTTGAGTCGTTCCTTACAACCCCAGCTGTTCTACCCAACTGCAAACCACTGCTGTCGTGGCTTATTGAATTGGAAAACCATAGTATACATACTTTCTCTACCTTTGGTCATCCAACAGTTTTCGAAAAAGCAATACCGTAACAGTACCACCGTTTATAATTAATAATAAACTGTAGTGATGATAATAATAATAATAATAATAATAATAATTAAAAATAATAATAATACTAGATTAAATAAAAAAGAGACCAAAAACCGCTAGTTCTACACATATTTGACAATTATGTATCAGAAACACCTTAAACAACCAATATCAGTGCAGTATTTGTCTCTCTGGAGGCTTCTGAACACGGGTCCCTTATATTTACTCTCAGCTAGGCGTCAAAAAGACCAGGGTGGTGGCTATACTTTAAAACACCAAAATAAAAGCGTCCACTGGCTACCTATAGACGACGATACTGAAACTGGACCCATATGGGGTCTTCTGCTTGACAAACCGAACCAGGATGGAATTATTGAAGTATAACTAGAAGCGCCTTGACTGTCACTAGAATCATCACAATACGTACAGTTGATAGATACAACACCATGCCTTCTCAATTGCCTTGGTTATAGTTATGGATCACATTAGCCAGAGTCAACTTGAAACGTAATTTAAACTTCATAGCTCGGTCACGTAGCAGTAGCACGTTTCGGGCCCCTATCAGATGTTTTAAAAACTACTGTTAGCATGCTAATTTACGGCATACAGTTGTGAGGTTATTGCTAGTGGACTGTTGACCAGTGCGAAATAGTGTTATAGTGTGATATTTACCTCTGTAGATATCACAATCCAGTACGTCTTGAAAGAGCTTGTAAAGAAAAACAGGTAGATATGTTAAACATTCGACACTCCTGCGGGTTATCCCGTCCCGATCCTGTTTCCATGTATTTTCGGGATAGTGTTACTGGAAAGGGCGGGGCGTGACGTGACGCAGACTGAACAAACACCATGTTGGATACAGCAGTGAATGACAATTGCACAATTTCTTTTCTTTTGTAGCGGCAGTGAACACGTTGCCTAAAATTTTTCATTGCGGTTTCTGACAAACAAATAATTTATTTACAGCATGCAATATGCATGCTCTCTCCAAGACTGCACTGCGGCAATGCAAGGGTGGCTCTTGGCTCTTTCTCTGTCTGTCTGTCTGTCTGTCTGTCTGACTGTCTGACTGTCTGAAAGTGTAAACGGCCTGTATTCAAATGCATCATCTTTACAATCATCTATCTAGTCATCTATATTTATGACATCTAAATATTGCAAATATTACTCAATTGAATATTCACAATCGGCACCAAAATATGTACAAAAGAGACCACTCTATGAAATGGTCCTCCCGCCTGCTAGGTGGCAGTACAAAGTCCACTGAGTCAGTTTGGAAAGAGGATGAGCGGAAGTGGGCTAATTAAGTGGGCGGGGTCGGCTTTGATACACAGCGCCACTTTTGAGCAGTTGCTATCAACACAACAACACAGTTCTGACGTGGACGTTTTAGGGAAAACAATACAAACCAGTGCGAAACGTACACACTCGTCTATTAGTTTGCAATGTAACTTGGTTTTGGGGTCCAATCGAAGGTAACGATGTTGTATAAGTACCACGGCATACTTTATTAGAGAGAAGAGATAGCGGTCTCCTGATTGGTTACTATTGGTTTCACGCTAATGCTAATTATCAACTGCGTACAGCCAATAAAAAGCACCTTTATTATTAAATTCACGTTTAGAAGGAATATCAACTAACATGGAGACTTAACGTTACCGAGATGAATGTCATCAGATGAAGTGAGTAGTTTTTTTTATCTCGATATGTAGAAACTGGCAGTATTTAGATTTATTTATTGGGAAGCTAAAGAAATAGTAGCTCAATGTAGTTTCTATAGAACATCTATATAATATATTTGTAATGGCATTTGGATTTAGACGTTGTATATGCAATACAGAATCAAAGTCTTCTTTAGACACAATTAGTTGCTATCTATCATGATATAACTAAAGCATCTATAGGCTTTTACGTATTGTATAGATTGATTATAATTCCGTCTCCCTCAGGTCTAACATGGTCCACGACAGTGCGCATATTCGTCTGCGGGGGCCCCAGGACTTTGCGTCCTACTACGATTATGCCTGTGCAATACAGGACACCCTGCCTCTGCAGGCAGTCATGTCACACCTGCTCAAAGGAAAGTTGGATTTTAATGGCGACCGAGTTAAGCTGACGGACTGGCATCCCATACTTTCATCTATAACCATCAACAAGCACCTCAGCCACATTGCAATCAGCAGCACATACCAAGTTGGTCTGGGTGCCGGAGACAAAGGTAAATAGGGCCCTGCGTCGTCCCCAATATAAAATTAAATTAAATGAAATACAAGTAGATAAATCGATTTTTATTATTTGATACTGGTGTTTGCAATATTATATTGGATTGGGTTATATTTGAGAAATGTATGAAACATGTGCAACTCCCTTCCAAATTAGACAGAAGACACTACAAATCCAGCAACAGAAAGAAGATTCCACCCATTCGCTCGAAAGACATGACGTTTAAATTGTGTAAAGCCCTGCAAGAATGTGTTACAGCCTCTCCCAACCTTAAGAGTCTTCACATTAACGGCCTTCCTCTGAGGGAGAGGGACCTTCATAGCTTGACAAAGGTAGGTAAGGGTTTCCTGAGAAAAAGTCTATTACCAACCTATATATATTAAATGGTTTATTTGTATTAAATACATCTATTCATATTTTTTTTAACCAATTTCAGGGTTTGGCAAAAAGCGCTTCACTGGAAGAGCTGTCTCTAGCCAACTGTCCAATATCAGACGAGGGCTTGGAAAGTATGCATATGGATGTTTAGATATAGTTTTACAGACACACTCATAAGATGGATGATGGATGTGCAAATTGCCTCTCCTTTTTTTCTCAGTCATTTGCCAAAGTGTGAAGTACACTACATGCATTAAGACAGTGGATTTCACTGGTTGTAATCTCACATGGAGAGGAGCAGAGCACATGGCCAACATTATCAGGGTGTGAGATTTTATGTTTTATCCACCATATTTTGATTAATCTCTATTTCATAGAGAGAATGCATGAATACACAATACTATCAGTATTCCAAACCTTCACACTTCTGGTCTACTGCTGTGGTTCGCTGTGTATTGCAGCACCAGGGGCTGTGGAGACACGGCACGGCGTGGGCAGAGTCCCTGAGGTACCGGCAGCCAGAGTTCGAAGGAATGGGGGGTCTCCGGCGGATTACACTCAACTGTAACTCTCTGATAGGAGACCGGGGGGCTGCGGCCCTTGCACACGAATTAGGGGAAGACCTTTGGGTGAAAGGTGAGGAATTTTTTTGTACCAACAAATAATTATTTTACAGAGTGTATATATCTATACTCTCTGTTTTGCTTGCAAGTAATATAGTAATATTGTAATATAAATGAGTTTCCTTTTTGAATGACTTTGACTTTCTCGTCAAACAGCTGTTGACCTCCAGAAGTGTGGTCTGTCCAACCAGGGAGCTCAATGTCTCCTTGAAGCTTTGAAGACCAACTCCACTCTTAATGTGTTGGACATTCGGAGTAACCCCCTCATTGGTGAGGGACAGCCACACAGAACAAATGTGCTTTTTTCAACTGTAAATCTGGACACATCATCTTCGGAAAATTGTTTTTATAACCTTATTCACTTAAATATTTTCTTGTTTTTCTTCTTCATTTCTTACCACCTTTAGATAAAGCCCTCATAAAAACCACAATAGAACATGTTTTGAAAAACAGTGATGGCCAGACTTCAGAGGTTGGTGCAATAATAGGGAAGAGCAGTTGGAAACAGCACTATCAAAATAATAGTAACCGTCAGTCATGGTGTGTGTATGTTATCCTCTTGACTCGCCCATGCACATTTTTGACTGCTTGTGTGTATATGCGTGTTTCTTTGTTGGTGTTGAAGTATTACTGGATTAAGCCCCCTGTACCCAAAGAGACACAGAAAGCCCCAGGTGTTAGGCGATGGTCACCGCAAAACTGTGCCAAAAGAAGAGCTACATTTAAAACAGGTACTTTTCCTCTTTTATTTCCAATTAAAGCTAAATAATATCTTTACTTTACTATTTTTATTTTCTTAACCTATCAAGTTAGTTATTGTTAATGAATAATTACCAAATGTGTATTATGTATTGAATTTTGTTGCAATGTGCACATTTTAAAATGTGCCCACTTTCTTGTTATTGTTATGTACATATTAAAGCAACACCATGTCATTTTTCAACCTTCATAATATATTTCCAAGGCCCTTGTGATGGTACATCGACTTACAATAGGTTGAATGCCATGTCTGCCATAGCCTGACGGGGTCTGTATCGCTTTTACCGGCACTACGGAACTTCGGGGTGCGGGTAGTAACCCGACCACAAAAAGAACTACAAAATTTGACTGCTTTACTGCATACCTCACTTCCCCCACCACGCCCAACCCCCCCCTTTTCCTCATATTTGGAACTGAGAGCCCAACTAGGTTTGTTTGCCGGCTGGTAGAGTGTGTGTATGTTGTTGTCATGGCCAAAGCAGCAACAAAACTGAAGAGGTCAGACCAAAAAAAAGTCAGAAGTAAGCCTATGTCTAAACGGCGTGTACAAGTTTGGTAGGGGCTACATTCTTGAAAGTAAATAATACATGATAAGACGGACACATCATCTTTTAGGCTAACTATCCTAATGACTGCAGGCTGATAGGGATGTTTGTTTATTTATTTTTCTGGTGAAGTGTCTTGCCTCAGCCTATAATGCAAATTGATTTTTCAACCCTGCAGATTCATCTATGGTAGCTTGATATGGACCATATATGGCTACTATCACACAAACATTGAATTGAATGAGCATATTCTGTAAATTCTGTAAAACAGTAGCCAGGCTTCTATAATGACACTGGCTTGTAAACGCGAGCTACGCAATCTTTTGGCGTTTGAAAAATTTAAAACCCATGAAATTATATTCATATGACTGAAATATATGCCACTGTACCTGGGATGAGGACATTTCACACGCAACACAGGCAGTCTGCCCAAGAACTCCTTCTGCAAAGTTCGGGGTATCGTTGGCTTGTCAACAAATACACGTGTATCCCTTGGTAAAGCTGTGACAGATTTTACGAGAGTAAAAAGACAATGCTGTTTCCCAACTGTAGGGAGACCCCATGAGCAAAAAAAACTTGCATGGTGGCTTTAACAAAAAATATTTTCTTTAAAACTTATTTTAATAGACTTCATGAACTTCGTTCATTCTAGAGATATTATTTGAAAAGACCAAGGGGAATCTAAATGTCACACATTTCTTTCACTATCATCTTCCCATTTGAATGTGTTATTGGAAGACGTTTTATTAGTTGGCCCTCTTGCGCCCCCTCAGGCAAACAAAATCCCATGATGCAAAGTGCACTCCAACTCCATGTATTGAATGTGACACTATGAACATAGTGTCTGTGTACCTCATCCCTGGTACTGTTGTGTATATTGATTGATCTGTGTTCTAATCTGGGGCAGCCCCTCGTGGAGGAGCCCCAACAGGATGGTGGAGTCCAGGTGTATCCCAGCAACAGCTCCATCGTTCCCGCTCCACCTGTGTTCCATGGAGGACTGCAGCCAGGGCGGAGCGCCAGAGGTGAGCAACCAGTCCATCTGCTGACAAACCCGAACCATCTGCTGACAAACATGAACAGCTGCGTGTCCATGTCGAGGCCGCCTCGATTAACTCTTATATGGTAATATGGACTATGATGTTGTCTTTTTGCTTCATTTTGAAGACGCTGTGGATTCAAGCGGAACAGAGTTGCAAGTTGAAGAATAAAAAAACAATGGTATTCTTTGTTTTTTCTCCAGGTGCCTGTCTCCCTGTAGGGCTGGGGCGAAGCAGGGTTTTCAGGTTTTAATCACTAATTGCACTCTTGCTTTGTGACTGCTGGGTACATATATCAGTCCACCTTGGTTCCTTACTGTTTGGTCTTCTCTAGGGTGCCGCCATAGTGAAAGTGACCATCGATTCCTCAGAGGAGGTGGCTGAAGAAGAAGAAGAAGAAGAAGTAGTGGTGGTTAAAGTGAAGAAGAGTCCCTCCCCTGTTGCCCTCTACGACACGGTTACCAAGCAACAGTACCAGAGTGTACGGGTGAGTAAGGGAATCACTTCATAGTGAGTGCCAAAAAAATGATACCCTTCGATTGCTTGATTAGTTTGGTATTGATTCTGAAAATGTTAAAATGGTGTGCAGTTACGAAAACCTCATTGTTTATGCATTTATCACAATGGA
Organism: Enchelyopus cimbrius; assembly: GCA_027122795.1. NCBI lineage: Eukaryota > Metazoa > Chordata > Actinopteri > Gadiformes > Gaidropsaridae > Enchelyopus > Enchelyopus cimbrius. The sequence goes on from JAOPJJ010000122.1 coordinate 8,217,425, forward strand.
TAAAATACACTCTGATTGGCCAAAAAATAACTGCTTCTCAAGTTCGGGCTCGCAACCCAATGTGGGCCCACCCAACATACAGGGTATGAGGAATGGTCGTTTCTGAACAGTGACTCATACAGACCCCAAGGTGGCAGTGATGTCTCAAGTAAAAACCAGGGCTTTAGGAATATGTCCCGAAAATCGGAGGGCCACATTCCTTATTCCCATATTAAAGGTCCACTATTCAAGTTTCGCCATTCCTTCGCTGTTTTCTGGGTTTGCAACACTGTTGTAACAACTCGTTGGCAACGCTCACCGCCCACTTCGACTCCCTGACTCAAAAGGCCACCATGCACAATAAAACACTGGAGTTATGCCATTTTAGAGAGAGTGGAAGTGATTTTGCAGATGGAAAAGGTTTCACTATTATGATTTCACGATTTCCACACTTGTTGCAAATCTTAGTTCCATGTAAAAGAAGGAGTCATTTCTCAGTGGCAATGAGTGGCAATGAGGTCATTACTCTTGCAGCAATGAGGTCCAACATGGTACATGAAATTGAGTGGGGGAAATTCTCGGTGGACATGCCTACTCAGGTCCTTATATGGAGTTTTGATCAATTAACGAATGGCTGATTTGTATGGTACCCCCCTCAAGAATTTCGGCATGTTTTTGCCTCAATAAGACAATTAGCATTCAAGACAGTTTAGCATTCAAGAAATGCTAAACTTAGCAGTAATCCCCAAAGCACATGAACGGCGCAGACACTTAGACAAGGTCTCTCCCTTATCTTGTTATTCCTGAGTGACATTCTCCTGTGCACAGGGCGGTCACTGGCTATGTATGCTTGGGCTGTGAATACATGTCGAGACTGCTTGCTGTTTACTTTCTGCATTTAGATTTGTTTAATTTTTCGTCTCTGTATGCAGTCCACTTAAAATGCCTGCCAGATCGACCAGTTGAGCTCCATCAATGGCAAACGAAATGCATTGTTGAAAAAAAGAAATATATATATATTTAAATATGCTATGCATAATTGATTTATTGCCGTGATGCGGTATTGTGTAATATCGTTGTATAACCTCATACTGGCGATGACCGTGCACCACCCACCACCAGCTGATCACACAACTTACTGTGACGTTCATGTTTCTTGCTCTAGAACAGTTGTCCCCAACCTTGACATTGTGTGTACCACTAAATTGTCATCAAGGGCCAAAGCCCTCCGAGGACAACCTGATATGCAAACAGGGAAAAATAGATAAATACGCATGCAGTGGCTGAGCCAGTGCCACCTTCATACGCAATATTTGTCCAAGAAGACCATTGCATGGAAGTCTCATGGGTTTATTCAGCAAACAAAAAGTAACACCAAAAATGTTGGGGAAACATTACTGTGGAAGCAAACGATGGAATGCACCAATCTTTTTATGATTAACTTGCATAGAACTGTATTTGTAGAATACTATTTACAATGCATTTATTTTCAAAAACTATCATTTCCCTTTTAATGTAAATGTATCTTTTTCAAGAATTAAATCAAATGTTTCCCCTGGAGCACCCTCCCTTAAGCTGACCCCAGGTTGGAAAACTCCGTTCTAGAACATTCAGTACTATTTTATGATCTGGACTGGTTTGTGTGATCACATGACCATGTGGCGAGGCAGATATCTGAGTGCGTAGGGCGAGAAGAATGTGGAAAATCCATTTCCCTGTGTAATTTAGAGTGTGTCTGTGTGTGTCCTATAGATGGAGCTAGAACAGTGTCGTAGGAGCTTGGCAGAGGAACGTGGAGCCAGACTAAGAGCTGAATCCAAGCTCAGAGAGGTATTAACTATGCTCATCAAGCTACAGTTTGTCAATACAGTCCAATGTATGTTAAGGTAGCCTAAATGTAGCCTATGCTAAATCACCCAAAACAAATACAAATGTTTAATGTTAAATTTAAAAGAACATTTCTTGGTCTGGAAGTGCCCGTGAGTATATATTTGACTTGGAAACATCAGACAAACTACAACGGAAGCCGCAACATTTATTTGGTGTCTCTGTCTGGCTATCATGGAAGGAATGTTCACTAGCAAAAAGTCAGATGCAAGTGTGTGTGCTTGTAGCCATGTTGAAAAAAACCTTTTCACTGGGCCCTTTCACCCCTCCGCTGTTGTGTTCAGCACGAGTTAGAGACCTCCCGCCTGCGCAGCCTCAATCACTCCCTCTCTGAGGCGCTGTCCAGGCAGCCCGGGCCCGGCCCCCACTCCCTGGCTGTGTCCGGGGCCCTGGAGGATGAGGCAGTGCTCCAGAGCATCGAGAGCTCCTTCACCAAGTTCCACGCCTTCCTGGATCTCCTGAAGGATGCTGGGTAAGCCATTTCAGAAACCCACAAAACCCACACCCTGTGCTTTAGATTTAAAAAACAATGATATTTCTGTTGAAATACAAATGAAATGGTCCGTACAACGTGTATTTTCATTGCGATGGTCATAGTCGTTTTAGGAAATTATGGATGTTGCCGTGGTTTTCGCTCTGGGTTATTTTGTAGATGGTCAGGATTTAAGGTTTGAAGATGTTCCAAATCAAGTGTATGTGTTCTCAGAGTCAGCCTCCAGAAACGGTCTGATAAGGGCCCCATTGGTTCTGCTCCTGAAGATGACCCCCCGGAAGGGCCTCAAGAAAATCCCCCCCCCCCCCCCCTTCCAGTTTCCAAGCACTGGAAACCAAGATACGGGAACCACAAATAAAGACCTCTGTGTTTCAGGGTACAGCCAGGAGGGCTCAGAATGAAAGTGAAACCGGTTGCTTTGTTTCTGTCGCAAACAGGCTCTGCCCACCCATTTCTCTTAGTTTTTTTATATGGAATTTTAAATGTTCTTTATTTGAGCTGAGTGCAGAAAATCCCCAAGGGGATTTATGATATAATAAAGAATTAGGAAACAGTGGTATTTAAGCTAAATAAACTATTAATAATAAACAATTAATCTCCCCCCCGTTTCCAGGTACTGGAAACCAAGACGCGGGAACCACAAATAAAGACCTTTGTGTTTCAGGGTACAGCCAGGAGGGCTCAGAATGAAAGTGAAACCAGTTGCTTTGTTTCTGTCGCAAACAGGCTCTGTATCCCTGAGCCCTTTGCAGTCTCCTGGCATAGAGTAATGCAATAGTCTACCAGTAAGCATGATCAGGAACACTATAAACCACCAGAATTGACTCGGTTAACATCATTTAACTGAATTTCGTGGCCTCAATACTTTTTTTAACCCTATCCAAGTTTGCCAGTATAGGATCTATAGTAAATACGGCAAATAGGCGGAATAATTAATGTATGTTATTTTACAAGTACCATCCATCACTACAACACTCTTGAGTCCCCCAATATTGTGGAGTATTACCCAAATGCATAATCTGAATTGCATTCTGATGGATGTCAGATTCTTGAGAGTTAAAATTCTCACCACATTTATTTGAGTTGAACAAATCATATGGAATTAGTTTGCAACTAAATCACAATCTATAAGCATTGTTGGGTGGCCGCAGGCACTGTTGGTCAGAGGTCTGGTTACTCAGAAGACGAGAGAGGCCATTCCCTTCATATGTTTCCATTCTCTGTGATTCAGGGTTTTATTTGTGTATACTTCATCAGCACATATACAGTAATGCCAGGTCTATTCACAAGTTCTGCTGTTCAAAATGACCATTACAGAGGTACTTCCTTTTGGAGCAACCACGTTGGTATTGCTTATTGAACCCCTTTCGTTCTCAGTTAATGTTACAAAAAACAGGCTAAAGACTTGCCTGTTGAATTCTAATACGTGACCTCATTTTGATTTCAATTCCCTTTTCAAACCTAATGCCTTGTTCTCCAGCCTCGGCCAATTGGCTTCTGTTGCTGGGATCGACCAATCAGACTTTGGTCTGCTGAACAGACCTCAGCTCTCCTCAACACTGGGCCAGCCTCTGGAAGAGGCTCTGTCTGTGTCCAAAGGTGGTCCAAAACATGCTGTCGGTCTTGGGGCAAAGATTGATGCTGCTGTACCTTTGGTAAGTTTATATTGTTACCTTGTCTTCTTTATCTCAACGTAGGATGAGATAACTGCTTCAGTAACCTTCAAGTCAATGTTTTTCCCCCCGCTAGGCTGGCTTACATATTAATTGCTTATTTAGCTTAAATACCACTGTTTCCTAATTCTTTATTATATCATAAATCTCCTCGGGTAAGATGTGTTTTCTGCACTCAGCTCAAATAGGGAACATTTAAAATTCCATATAAAAAAACACACAAATATTTACCTTTGGTCTTGCCTCCAGGATGGTCACCCCCTGACCGCCCCCTCAGAAGACCAAGCTCCAGTCTTTCCTCCAGAGACCCCAGGCACTCCCAGGGAGTTTCTATCCAACAGGCGTCTCAGCCAGGCCAGTGGTCCCGCCATAGACCCCTGTGTGGATCTAGAGGGCAGAGGAGAAGAGCCCGATCAGTTCTCCAAACCTGACACTCAACAAGACTCCGGGTCCGAGGGCAGTTTCCGGAGCCGGGATTCCTACAGCCGCTGTTCCCACGTCAGCCGCTCACGCGAAGATGCATCTCGTTCGGCAGATCACCCTAGCAATGGGAGCTCTCACCACCATCACAGCCACTCCCATCATAGTAATGGTTCCCATAGATATAGCCTCAACTACAGCTCTTTCCATAGCGATGTGTCTCTTAGCGACAAGTCCCATGGTGACCGGTCACAAAGGTCGAGCCTCAGTGACATCACAAGTGAGAAATTTGAGTCTGAAGGGCCATTCATGGGGCCAAAGGGCAAGGAGGCGGGAAGGCCGGTGCTGGTTGGGTTTTCGGGCCCAGTAGAGTTGCCAGGGCGATCGAGTCTGCGGCTGGAGTACGTGGAACAGACAAAGTCTTCGGCCATTCTCAGTGGTGGGTCAGAAGATGGGTCATTTTGATCTGATAGCCAGGGACATGTGTCAGTACTTTGTGTCAGTACTTTTGGTGGATTTATCTACTTTGTGATTTTGGGTACAAAACAAAAGGGCGTCCCGGTGTTCTGTTGATACTGCTCTAGGGTTTTAGAGGAAGTCTCATAAGTTGAGAACACTAAATCTGCAGGCCTTAAAATGGCGCCGAAGATGACATAAAGATGGATCAAATCCATGCTGCGGTGAATATGAAATGTCCATTGATTTTATAGATGTGTTTTACATCACCTTAACCATTGTTCACCAGAAGGGCTTTGTAGTTTTAATGGTATTTCACAATGAGCAAGTACCTATTTATATTGGACCACCAATAATATGTTCTTCAGAGACAGCCACATTCTAAAAGCATTTCAATTTGTCATCCTAATAGCTATTTGTCTTCTCCTGGTAGGCCTTGCTTTTTCCGTAATGTTACACGTTATAATTAGTCTAAGATCTCTTGTGTGCTAGTCTTAAGTTACCGAAGGGCATGTCTGTTGGCAAGGCATGCTGTCTCCAGGGAATAAAAAATGCCACCATGCACAATAAAACACTAGATTGATGACATTTGGGGAAGAGATTTTGAAATTGTGTCAAGCCATGCTATCATTTCCTGTTCTACTCCTTTCACCCCTTTGACCTTTGCAAAATTTCTTTACAAAATGTCTGCATAGCAAATGTGATTGAATGCAAATAAATGTGATGTTACTAACTTAGTTTAGACGTTACTAGCTGGCCTAATGAATACATTAGACTTATCTATAAGATAAGTGTTGTTTTGTACGGAACCTAATCAGTCTAAATTACTTCCGCGGAGGGTCGATCCATAGTACAGTTTGAAATGTTAGTACTGTAAAACAGACCATTATGTCATACATTATGAGATAACTGTGTTTTGTTTTGTTAACAAACTCTTCATGAGACAGTACACACTTCATATGAACTGTTTTTTCTGTATTAAGTTATATCTTTGCATCGGTGTACCATTGACTTTGGGGTATGATTGTATTGTTATTATCCAAAACTGTTTTGATTGAACATCAGTTCAGTGTGTCACAATCTTAACACATCAAGAGTTATAAACATATGTTGTTGAATGAGGATGTATGGGTGTTGTCGGTATTTGTTGTGAAGATACGATACTGCTTGGGTGCATCGGAGAATCGTCGGGTGGCTGCACACCAGTCTGGATGTGTTTTGAAAAAGGAACTTGTCATTTTTAGGAAAATGCTATCATTTGACGCAGTTTGCATTTATTTTATCACTTTAGTGCTTTCATTATAATAATCATCTCAAGCTCAGAATTGCTTATATGGACTTATTGCTTTATTGCTTTCTCTTCACACTCACTCACAATACCTTCTGGTCTGGTATTGGTGTACTGATTTATACTGTCTAAAGATTAGGCATTAGGAAATACCTCTTGTCAGTGCAGTTCATTTAAAGGAAGACTCGCATGCCCAGCCACTGATAAAGTGGTGCAGTAAAAGATTTTGGTCTAATAGACAGACGTATAAGTTTGCTAACCCTGAATATGAACATGGTGTTTACTTGGGTGAGTGCGGTGCCAGAACTTATCATTAGATGATGAAGCAACTCAATTTGCAGGTATATTTGTAGGTCAAAATCATTATGCAACAAGGACAGTGGGCCATTTTATTACACAAATGTTATAAATGATTAAAATGTATATTTGATATGTATAAAACCAAATGTATATAGTCTTAAGAGTCAAATCAAATAGTTTGAACATTTTAAATGTTATGAAAAGGCTATGGTTTGAATTGAATTTTTGTTAAGTCATTTAGTCAGATTTACATGTTTAATTTTCATTTTAGTGAAAGCTCTAACAGATATATTATTCATGTTAATGAGCCAAAAATTCATTGATTATTAAATCTGGTCTTTGGATGTAGGTGTGTAGATATAGTATAAGGATTTAATCAGGATATGTTTATGTGGGGATTTATATAGATTAGATTTAAAAAATGTAGACATGAGTGTGTGGATCAAATACAGTTTAAATCATGGTATGTTTATGTGAGTGTGAATATATTATATAGATTAAATAATTTAAGTTAGCACACAGCCCTTGACACACACAGCCATTGGCTCATAGGACATCTATCAATAAGGTTGCGAGGGCGATCGAGTCTGCGTGGAACAGACAAAGTCTTCGGCCATTCTCAGTGGAGGGTCAGAAGATGGGTCATTTTGATCTGATAGCCAGGGACATGTGTCAGTACTTTGTGTCAGTACTTTTGGTGGATTTATCTACTTTGTGATTTTGGGTACAAAACAAAAGGGCGTCCCGGTGTTCTGTTGATACTGCTCTAGGGTTTTAGAGGAAGTCTCATAAGTTGAGAACACTAAATCTGCAGGCCTTAAAATGGCGCCGAAGATGACATAAAGATGGATCAAATCCATGCTGCGGTGAATATGAAATGTCCATTGATTTTATAGATGTGTTTTACATCACCTTAACCATTGTTCACCAGAAGGGCTTTGTAGTTTTAATGGTATTTCACAATGAGCAAGTACCTATTTATATTGGACCACCAATAATATGTTCTTCACAGACAGCCACATCTATCAATCCCTTATTGCAATAATATTATCGCAGGAGGAGATACCCAGGTTTAATATGTTCTTTTACATCATTTTTGGAAATTATTTATTCGCACTAACCCCTTAGATATGTTGCATCTCGTCTTAAAGGGTTCCTCAATGACCATAGTTGTGAATATTGTGTAACAAGTAGTTTAAGTTTAAACCCTGGAAAATAATAATAAATAAAGAATAATTAAGAATAAAGAAAACAACAGTCATATTTTGTGACAGAGATTAAAGAGTTTAATTGCTAAAAGTCCTTTTCTATCATTCATTTCTTCTTAGAGTCATGCAGGTGACTGACATATGCTATAAAACAACACAATACAAAGCTAAGAAATATGTTTATAAATACAGCTACAATTCCAAAGAGGCCAAAAGCCTGATAAAAGGGTAGTTCTAAAACACATGATCTTACACAACTGTCCTTTTCCTATATTTTCCTTATCTTGATACCATTTAGAGTGCTCTCTAAATCGATATACTGCAAATAAATTACAAGCATTTTTTAAAACACGATTTAAAAGCTTTACCTTTAGCCAAAGGACAATTTGTGTTTAATTTTATTCAGACTGTACAACAAGATCAACAGACATGTAATCAAAAGTTTGGAAAAGGTGTTACGCGGCTGGGAAGTTTAAGTGGTTCACCAATATGCATATCTAAAAAAGCTGTTACATCTCCTCAAACACACTGGTGACCACGGGAGGTTTTCCAATTCAAAAAGTGGTCCTTAGGTTCTGGATATACTTCGGTTCTGCTCACCTCACTAAATGCTAACAGGGCCACTCTTCAACTAGGGTGCCGTGGCGGAACAACATGGTGGACACACGCGCCATGGACGCACAGGAATGTTGTTTTTGAAAAGTGGCCACCTCAGGCCGGCCAAACAAAGGGCAGATTCAATCCAAGGCCGGGCCTATTCATGTGTTTCGTCCTGTGCTCATCAGTATTTGCCAAGCTCGCGCTGGGCAGGGGCTAGGCCATTTATAATTACTGGCCTGTCCTTTTGAAGTGGCCCCACTGCCAATTTATAATGGGTCACTTTAGTCATAGCAAGTCCATACTTCACTTCCGTTGCTGGTTCAAATTTTTTTAACTTCCTCTGAGTACTATGAATTGAGATTTTCCGTTTCAAATGGAGCAGGGTTCATCTCCGACACATCTGATCTGATGAAGCGCTAGTTGTTCTCCTGTGAGATTGTAGTTTCCTAAAACAAAGAGGAGAAAATCAAACATTTGTCATTAACATCCAGCTGACACAGAATTTATAGAACCAATGCAATCTCTTTTAAGGATATGTGTGTATGAGATTCCTTTAAGATTCGGGACTGATGGCTGTTGTAATTGAAAAGGGAGGCGTTCATTGAGAGGTTAAGCAATAAGGCTGGGTTGGTGTTCCCTTGCTATCTTATCATTGACTATATAAGACATGTGTTGTAAGGTAATGTATTAGCTAATAAGCGGTGTGCTCAAAGTATACTTTCTAGATAAGCTCACTTTTTTGGCAAGGTGGCTAAAGCAGGAAAAAAAATTTATCTTGATGTATATATATCTTTTATAACCAATATATGTCAGTTATCTTCATAGAGGCTTTTTTCCATATTTGTAAACTTTTGAGCTTTAAATATATACAGTATAGTGTGTGGAGTATTCCACTTTATGAGCCATTGAGCTATGGCAACGAAAAAACATGTGCAATCATTTGCGTGTGTTGAGGCGCCTTGGGAATTTGACATCTGGCTTTAACGGGAAACAGACCTTCTGTATAAAATGTGGAAAATGTACATTTTCACCCTTCTGTAGTCAAGTGGTGCCACTGAAATGCTTGTTAAGCAGCATTTAATTAGAGAGGAAAAGGTAGAAAGAAAAACAGCAACCTGCCTATTTTAACACATTTGGCCATTAATTTCCCTCTTTTTCAAACAAATCATTGAATTAACTGTCACCCAGTTTAAAAATCTAGCCGTTGGTTTAACTCTACAGTGGAGGTGTAGGAAGAGTCATCTGGGCTTTTTACAAGTTAACGTATAATAAGTTGCTTGTAGAATAAGTAACTTGTAGAACAAAGGTCCCTTACAAATGGAGTCTTTTCCCCAAACTTGCTGCAGAAGGTCATCTTCACTATGTTCCTGTGACCCGTCCTCTGGTCGAAGGTCTGGCAGGCCTGGAACGGCGGGCTGTACAGGTGTAGGCTGGCTGCACACTCTGTATGGCTGCCGTTTTCCACCCGGTGCAAGCCCAGGGAGTCTGCAATGAAAACACACACACACACACTTTACATTAGGAAATTGTAGACCGGGGGAGTCTACAATGAACACACACACACTTTACATATAGGCATGGTGGGCCCTGGGAATGCAAAGCATTAAGCTGTCAGGGATCTGAAACAAACAGAAGGATGGGCTGCCCCCTCCTCTGAACTCTGTATGTTAACACACACCAAGTCAGCATGACCTCAGGCATTTGTAAAATTGCATGACATTTTGTAAAGGTCAAATGACCCAGTGATGTGATTCATGGATAGGTAGGTGTAGTTCAGTCCGTGCATACAGTATGTGTGTGGGTGTGTTGGTGTGTGCACGCGTGTTTATGTTTTTGTGTGTGTGTTTGTGCGTCTGCGTGTGTGCTGGTCATTCAGAACCGGTTCTGGCCATAGAGAACCGGGTTTGATTGCTCACCATTGATATAGGCAACCTGGTTCTCTTGTAGAATTCTTTGTGACTTCTGGACCATGTCTCCTTTGGTCTTGGCGTTGGGCCACTCAAACAGAGTCTCCTTCAGCTGGCCCTGGAGCAGCTTCATGAAGCAGTGGGAGTCTGTGTGGTCATGGATACTACTGCAGAAGGGGCCAACAACACATTACAGATTGGTAGGGGGTAGAAAAAAAACAATGTTGCTGTGTCACTTCCCCTGTCCCAACTACTACAGCCGAGACGAAAAAAGTAGGCATGCCATAAGAAATTCTTCTTCCTGATGAACATCTGAAGAAAAATTCTTAATTCGTTTGTTATTAATTATTATGCAGTTATTGTTCCTTGTGTTTGATATGATTCATTGTAAGTGGAAAACTAATTTGGCATCCTTTAATGCCATTAAGATATGTTTAATTTCATTTCATGAAATTCATGAAATTGCGAGTGACTGGCCCAGGATCTGTTTTGCTGGGTGTTCACGGCACATTGTTCTCTATTCTTTAGTCAGAAAGAATGCATCAATACGTGTAGCTAATGCTATAGATCGAAATAAAATGGTGATACTCAACTTAAACCTATTTCAACAAACATGAAAACATACTCTCTACCGTGGCTTTAAATACTTAAAAAATGTGCATATATATATATTAGAATCACAATTGTTTACCTGCCATGCCCTTCGCCCCAGCAGAGAATCATCAGATTAAATTTCCCATTCCCCTCATCCACCAGGTTCCTTGTATACCTTCAAAACATTAAAACGTCCATCAATTCACAACGGCATACACTTTTGAATGCATATTTATATATGTTGATCACTTTTAGATGCATTGATTTCACTGACGAATTGTTTCTCAATAATAATACAGATTTTTATTTTTTGTATTGTTGTTTTTTAACAATAAAACTATATATCATGTATAATGATAGGTCATCTTATAGCCCTACAGTAACAAATAAATGTCCTGTTACTACTGTTTAAAGTAAGTTTGATGGCAATGAGCACATTTCATGGATCGTCAATAATGGGTTAAAGAAACTTAATGTTACTGATTTTATTCTGTCGCAGAATCTGTCTGTCGCAGCACCAGCATGATCAATGTATGATCATGTCATGATTTACCAGTGTAGTTGACTAGACTGGCGCACTGCCCGGCCTACGTAGAACCGACCTAGCTGCATGTTCCTACTGGGAATAGGGTCAATTCAATCGTACAATCGTATCACATCAATTCCAAGTGGACCCTCTATTAGAGACACTTGTTGTAGTCTGGATGTAACGGGCAAATATGTGTATGAGGCTATGTTCTGCTCTCGCTTCTGAAGTGGGAGAGCCCGTTTACCTTCAAATGCGTCATGCAAGTTCGTACCCACATATTTTTTGGGCAGCTGATGGCCCCTTCTCGAAATAGGCCCACGTCAGGAGGCCGACGGACAGCTCGGCCAGCAGCCCAAACTAACGGGTGTGTGTCCCTCTCTAATTGCTGATTGGACGGCCCACAGACCCACCCCCCACTTGCCTCCAAATAAACAAAACTGCAGAGCGTCGAAGGGAGCTGCTGCGATTTAAAATCATGACTTCAGAGGGGCAAAAAAAACAACCAAATGAGTTGCTAAGTCTCATTAAGACAACAACGAAGAATTGGAATTGTGTGTGTGTGTGTGTGTGTGTGGGCGG
>JAOPJJ010000122.1:8245124-8257171 GCA_027122795.1 Enchelyopus cimbrius
TCCAGTATAATCGGTCTGCCTGAAAATCCTCCAGTGAGAAACGTTCCGCGGTGCAAAAATAAGTGCGATTAAAATGCCATACATTTTTTTATTCATTTGAATTAATCGTGTTAATCGTTGTGTGATTAATCCATAATTAATTAACGCGTTAAAGTCCCGGCTCTAATATATATATATATATATATATATATGGATGAAAAGCATTTATTATTTTAAGGAGACAAGGATGATAGGAGGAGTCCATCCTTTTCATGCACCCTCTCCTCTTCCGGTTTGTGTTTCAGGCGGTGTATCAGAATGTGAAGCCGGCGTCGCTACAGCAGCAGCTGGAGGCTGTCCATGTGATCCAGGAGAAGGCTGAGGTGTTCGCCCAGACATGGGCGTCCGCTGGCCCGGAGCTGGTGGACAAGCTCAGGCAGAACATCTTCGCCCCTAAGAAGGTGATTCAATGTAGAACTAGGTGGTCGCCAGGTGGATTTATATATTCCGATTTTATATTTACCCGATTTTCGATCATTTGTGAATTCAATGTTTACTGATGCCATTCAGTGAAAAACCTAATTATCTTTTCTGCCACTCTGTGTCCAAGCAAATGTATTCTCCCACTATGTATTTCAAAACCAGAGCCGGTAGCTGGAGGACATTACGGCCCATCTGACACTAAGCATGCATTATGCAGATTAGTGTCATGGTCCACACTCGCAGTGCTGCATGTAACTCTGCCCCCCGTCTCCCTCCTGTGTGGTAATAGTTCAAACAAACATCCTCCATTTATTAAAATGCATGTTCTCTCCCTTAATATTCTACCGCATAAAAAGGGCACTTTGTTGACAAAAACAGCATAATGAGACCCCCCCCCCCTTAAAAAAAACAACAAACAACAACCCTCCACTTGCATTTGGTGATCTGTTGTTGCTCTTGTAGTCGTATGTCTTCAGAGAAATGTTCATTCCGGGGACTTGTTGGTTCTTGGTTCTCTCGCCTGCCGCCCCTGACTCCAGCTGCTGCTGCTCTTTGTTTCTATGGAGGGACAATCAGGGGTAGGTTCATCTACCAGGCTTAGGCTGGTAGATGAGTACATGCAGAATACAAAACAATGTACATGCAGAATACAAAACAATGTTTTCCAGACATAACTTGTGTCTTGGATGAGAAGAACATCAATGGAAAAATTGGAACTTCTTGGTTGCTTGTGTTTTTTCTTGATCCATTTGTATAATCCTTGCTTTTCCCTTCTTGTGCTTTTACTATTGGTTTCTGATGCTTCAAAATGATTGCAGGGTACTATATTTTCAGACCAATTCCCCACTTTATGAATTAAAATGCATTCTCACACCTACTGTGCGGCACCAAATGTGGATAATGTGCAAATGTTTTTAAGGGCAGCACATTCCACAGATGAATCTCACGACTCCTACACACTCCTGTCTTTAAAACGCTGAGTCTGGGATCCAGAGTCTATCATTCACACATGGTTTACTATTATTGCTCCGCTCTGCATCGTAAAACACTTAGCCACCTTTCGTCTCCGCTGCTCATGTATCACACTGCAACAACTGACTGATGAGCTGTATCTCGGTGCATCAGCCAGCTAGCCATTCACACAGACAATTCATCAGGACTGATGGGTACATTTAGGGGGCGGCGGGACACTGCAAGGCTTTCGGACGACGCAAGCATCAAACAAATTTCAACTTCCAAGAGTCAAAATGCCCATGGATTTTCATACTTTTTTTTTTTTAACTTTCTTTGAATGTTTCTGTCATTCACGATGGGTGACATTTAATATGCAACCCTGATGAAGTTCATTGACATTGATGGAAATCCATACCTCTCAGGAAGAACCTGCAAAACCCCCTTACGGATATGTTGTTAGTTGTGTAAATCTTGGCAAATGATTTGAGGCACAGTGTGAAATTGAGGAACAACACGTTGTTCTCTCTAAACGGGTGCATTTTGCAGGTCAGGTTCGGGGCACAACATGTCATGATAGCTGTACTGAATTCCACAGAATTTCCATATATATTGTATATTGTCCGGTGAATTTGCACTTGGACTTCTAGTGAAGTTGTAGCTCTCTGCGCCCTCTACCATTGTAAGAAAGCCACCGGCTGGGCCAACACTCCCATCCCAGCTACTGCAGGAGAAGCTGCTGCAGCTCATTACCTAATTGGCCGGCTGGCAGACGATGTCAAGGTGGAACTCGCTCTTCCCTCAGAAACAGAACCGGCTCGCTGTCCACACACAGAGCACACTAGCTAGAGGGGGGGAGGAAGTTCTCTGCTTCTTGGATGGCAGTACTGGACAGTCTGTTGGATGTCTGGATACTCGCAGGAGCAGGCTGAATATACAAACTGGCCCACGCTTTGCTCAACTTCGCAAGTTTGAATGTGTACATACCATTGACTCGCACATTATCTGGTGTTCAATTTAGCCTCGTTGCGTGCTACAGTGTTAATGTGTCTGTGTGGTTGTGAGCGCGAATGTGTGTTTGATGAATATTTTATGTGGACTTTATTTCTTTAATCCTACCAAACCAGCCCTTCCAAGTTTATATGGATGAGAAATGGCATTTTGTGAGTGGCCATATTTCAGAATGGTGCATCACTCCATCGTGCTGGTGTGTTCTTTTTAAACTTTTTTTTCTTCTCATGACCGCAGAAGAGGGTCACCTTCTCTAATTGAAAAGAAGTGTGTGTGTGTGTGTGTTTGTGTGTTGCAGCTGGAACACGTTGGCTGGCAGTTGAACCTGCAGATGGCTCAGTCCAGCCAAGCCAAGCTGAAGGACCCCAGTGCTGTGCTGCAGCTGGGCCTCCGTGCAGAGGACTCTGAGGTACACACACACACACACACACGCTTACATGGATACTGCACACAAATACATGCATATTTTGCGCCTTCCTCCTTTTGAAATATAGCAGGCACACTTCTGCCAAAATTCTCTCTCTCTGCCAACACACGTCATTCACCATAGATTTGTATTTTTGCAAAATCATAGTCCCAATGACATCACCTTGAGGAAACGCCAGCATCCCTCAATGGATTCATATGTCCGTCTGTGCATCCACCAGATACACATCCATTCATCTTTTCTCCCATCAATCCATCCCTCCCATCCATCCGCCCATCTGTCCATGCCTGGTGTGGAGGATGCTAAATCCCCTCTGGTTTGTCTCGAGAGTGGCCGCGTTACGTCAGGCTGGGAGCGCATAGAGATCCCTAGAAGCTTGTTATCCTCTGGTCTCCGGAGCCTCTTCCCTCCGTCTAGAGCTGTCCTCATCACCCTATAACGAGCTGTTCTGTTTGGTCGCACGTTCCCCTCCCTTTAAGACCCGCTGCATGGTTGTGTTGTTATCCGTGAGTGAATGAGAAAATCCTCGGTTGGTCTACACTATGGTACTATTGTCAGAATATTTAAATGGGGTATTTATTTATTTATTTATTTATTATGTGGCGTCAAATGTTGCTCAAGCTTTCCTTGATACTGCTCCTGCCACTTTCACTATAATTTTCTATAATATTTCAACAAATATTACAATATGAAGTATAAAAATGAACCCATGTACACAATTCCATTTTAAATGCGACTTTTCCACTGTAGCGTAGCACTACAGTATTGACATTTCTTTCTGCCTTCCAATTGGCTAATGGGGTCCTGGTTGCACATCAATAGTCTGGTCCTTGTGTGCCCGCCGGCCTCATTAAACAGTACCAGCAGGGGCAATCCATCGTGATTTGGATTAAGCGGGAAAAAAATGGTCTAGGCTGGGATCTCCTTAAATTTGCTGCCGGGTGTAAATATTAAGCACTATAGGAGATGTGAATAACACTGACACTGTTTTTATGTTTGAGTTTAAAGACACGTGAGCATAGAATAAATCTATACAAGTGATACAGTACAACAGTTTCTTTCCTTCTTTGTAATACCTGTCACACACGTGCAAACCTTGAGGACCATGCCTTTGTTCCAAAGGCCAAGGTTTAGCCTGTGTTTGGTGTTTCAGAACGAGTACATCTAGTACATCAATGCTCTGCTGAGTATTGTGTCCCTTGTGAATGCATCTTAGACGGTAGAATTTAAATAGGGCTGATGGGTTTCTGCTTCCTGTGTGCTTAAACCAAAGCTTTGATTTGTACATCTTCTTGGCTGTGACCGCAAGGAAATTATTAAAAAATGTCTGCCTGAATTTCACCATGTTCTCCCCAGGCTTGCAATTTATTTAAATATACTTACAAAATCCCCCGAGGTGGGTGGAGACAGTCAGGGGGACTAGTTAATTGTACAAAAAGGGGCAGCTTTAGTACACCAGCGATTTAACAGAAATTACGATATGCTGTTATTTTTGTTAACATCAGGGGGCACTGTTGTCTCGCCAAACGTTCACCGATTTATAGCCAGTTTCAGGAGAGGAGGAGAGACGCCGTATGAAAATAATATATTGGAGAACAATTTTGTTCAAAGACCTTCCGTGTGTGCAGGGTTTCTTGTTAAATTTCATCTGAGCTTCTTCATTAGTTTCTTATAAGTTTGCTCCCTGCAATAAAACTCTGGCAAATACACTACAGTGTAATCCAACAATGTCAAAACATTGTGAAGACAAAGAGGCAACCCAAATGCTAGTATAGTTGAGAATCAGCCAAAGTGTCAAGATAATTATAATAAAAAGTAATAACATCTCCATTGCTAACCAATTTGATTAAAAGAAAAGTCAAATACTGGGAGGTGGGGAATGTTGGGACAGAGGAGAGGAAGACGAGGATATAGGACACAAAAAGGAGGAAAGGGAAATGGCATGGGAACGGAGAAAAGGAGGTCCTAGACAATCCAATAATGCTACACAGAGGTTAACAAGAAGGGAACTGAAAGAAAACCAGAAGAAAAAAACAACAGCGGGGGCTGCCTCCAGAGCCCTCTTCCCCCAGGAGCGTGGCACCCAGCCCGTGAGCAACACGTTGTCTCCTTTTGATTTCACTATTTGAAGAGTTTTGAATGAGCGGCGAACAAGTTATTGTTCATTTAAAGGGGGAGGGGCATGCTTTGGTTTCATTCTCGTCTCCTGATGCGTTCTGGTTTCGATGCCTACCTGTCTCTGATGGTGTGCACTGCAGCAACATGAATTATGTCCACACATCATTGCCGTAAACAGCCCCCTCCACCTCCTTCGTAACCCCACCCTTGCAGATTGCGGTTGGTAGTCGTAGTAATGTGGCGGTGTGGGTGGTGCACTGTGACCTATATTCTATCCTCTGTGTTGGTGGAGTCACACTCCGTCTGAGTGGCGGTAGATGCGCCGCATGGTTTATGCATGGCCCCGGTATGGAACCTGTCATGTGGTGTAGGCCATAGTCCCGTCACACCGCCCCTGCCTCATGCATATAGGGAGACCCCACCCTGCACCACCTCTCTGCAGCAGGCCACTGTGGACCCCCACCTCCCACACACTCACCCATGGGAAGGAGGGGAGGAGAGATGAGCGGTAGGGGAGAGGTAGAGTCCATAGGGGAATGCACAAGAAGGGAAAAGGGAAATATTTCAGAATGAAGGACGTTGGGTGGTATAGGAGTTGACACCAAGGGCATAGGAAGCATCTTTAAGGAAAGGAATAAGCCTGGCCTATCAGGGGGTTTTGTGGGTTTTGTTGACACGTGTTTTTGTAATGTCATGTTATTTTTCTGGATTTGTGCTACCATTTAGGTCTGTCTAACCAATCAATGTTTGTTTACCTTTTAGTTTTATGCTAATGTTACTATATTTTAGGATTTGCTATTAAAAAGTAGAACATTAATTTGTGATATCTCCAAGACCGAATGGCCAGAATACCAAGACCTGGCCTTGGTCATTTAGAAAAAAACACTTAGATTTTAACGACATATTCACCCAAATCGTTTTAATATTAGGCGGGAGAACTTTAAACAGAATTTCTTCAAGCAGGAACATCAGGTTCCCCTCCCACCATCCGTAGTACCTCCTACGTCCACAGGCAGAGGACATGAAGACCGATGGCTGTGTAGGTTTGTCTCACTGCAGTCAATACAGCTGTGAGGCATGCAGTGCAAGCGGAGCCCGGAGCAACCATTAGCGGCAGAACCAGGGCCCGGCCGACCCGTGGAAGTGGATGGGCGTCCTCGGGTTCTTGTGCACCGTGGTCATGGTGTGACGCGGTTGTCGTCATGGTAGCATGCCATGGCAAAGAGCTGGGCCCTCACTGTCATGTGGCCTCAGTGAGGGCACCAAGGCCCCGTACAATTCACAGCAATCTGCCTGTAAAAAAAAAGGTGCGCCTGGAATATCCATTTCATTTGAAATGGTAAACTGGAGTGTCAGGATTCTGCCGACATTTTTGAAGGTGCCACTGCGGTTAACTTTCTGTAAAAGTGCACTCTCTTTCATTTCGTCCGTAGAGCTTTCTGTTGAGGTGTGTGTGTGTGTGTGTGAAATGAATCTCATACATCCCTCAAATTTAAAGCACACGCTCTTGGAATGCTGGATCGCACCAAACCCTACCTATCGTCAGGCTGTTTTCTAATGAGACATGATCCGTATTATATAACCGTGTTCTTTATTTATTCATGAGCAACAGCCTGGCCACAACATGCCTCCTCGTGAAAACCAAAACCGGAGAGGAGAAATCAGTGCATGGGGGATGTCTCGTTTTTCCACTGTGGTGCTAGCTGAACGACGGTGATTGCGTTGCGTTAGCTGCACCTGTGTCGGTGTGTGCAGGGCCTGCAGGCCGCCGGCACTGCTCGGTACCGCCGCGCAGGAAGCCTGAGCTCAAGAGGCCATCTGGCGGCTCTGATAGCACTTGTTTGCTCTCACCCTCTTTCGGTCCCTCTGATGTGTCTGTCGCTTTCCCTCTCCCGCTTTTTCTCTGTCTTTCTACCCTTTGAGTCATTTCCCCTGCTCGCTCCCCATATCTTTTTATGATCCCCCCCCCCCCCACACATCGCCCGTCTGCATGCCACTACTTTGTTTTATACCCAGGTTCAACGAGGCACTCAGGTGTCGCTTTGATGAGTCAATTCCTCCTCTTCCATCCCTCCCACGCTCTCTCCCTCCGGTTATTCTGCAGAAGAGCTCCAACTCTCTCTTTCCCAGCGCTCTCTCTCTGCGGTGCGTCTAATTTTCCCTGATTTCTCTTTTCCTCTTCCTCTGTTGCTCTCTCTCTCCCCCCCCCCATAGCCTCCCTGTCCCTGTCCTGTGGAATTAGAGTGAGCCAGCACTCCGATCACTCCGGCGACCCTCAGGAGGCTGACATTGGTAATATAGCACATCCGCTCGCCGGACCCACTCTGCCAATCGCAATATTTGCTGTGGACATGTGATGCCACGGAGGGACGTCCTAGTTAGGGATCGGATGCACCGCCAGACCCTGCAGTTCAGGGCCTGCACTTCAAAGAAACCTCTCGGAATTACCGTTTAGGATAGACTTGATGAGTTCGGATGAATTACGGCCCCTGAGAGATTTCGGCGACAGCCAGCGTAAATTAGATTCTGGAAAGTTTACTTTAGGAAGAAAAATTCAAAAGAGAAGAGTGGTTTCCTGCTTCTTCTCAGTCTCCGGCAGCAGAGCCGATTCATAGACGCTTAGCAGAGGGACACAAGGAGATGAGAGAGGAGGTAACCTCTAGTTTTGCGTCTCTAGAACTTTGAAATTGGGTTTGAGTTGAGAGTGGCTCCATCCCACTCCACATGTGTGCGGTCACGAGAGCGGAGGAGACAATACTCTAGCTGACTTCCTCTTTGCACTCCTTTATTTTCAATCACTCCATCTCCACACGAGCCCTGCTCCATTTTCTGGGATGTTCTATAGATTCTAAAAATAAACATGTCATAACACACTTTTCCCTTTTTATTTGTGATTTATGCATGAGTGGAATGTTCTATTTTTTTTCAGGTTGCAATTTCTCTGTCAAGCTGCCCCCAACCGCCACAGACTCCATGAGCCAACCGATTGTTGTGGGTTGAAAACCGTTTCTTTTTTTATGCGTTTTCTTATCAAAGTGTCATCGATAAAAGACTTCCTTTCTTGCGATTCTTCTTCCTCTGTTGTGACTTTCAGCTGCAGTGCTGTAATCACAAAGGGGCAGAGGCACTTTTGTTGGAAAACTAGTGCACTCTGACATACACGCACACACACACACACACACACACACACACACGTTTGCTCTCTCTCCCTTTCCCTCACCCTCTGAAAAACACACATTCACAGAGACAATCAACCGTGCCTGTGTAGAGACCTCATTTGCGTACGCTCAGAGATTGAGGACGCAATTAAATATCCCATCTTTGACCTGGATGAGAACGGAGGCACTGCCCTCTCGACCCCCCCGCCCACCACCAGCCACACCACTCCTCTCTCCCGCACCCCCACCCTGCTCCTCCACCCTCTCTTCAGCCACCTAAACCACCACGTTCTCCCATGTTTTGCATATCTGCCAAGGCAGGATCGAACAGGGGAAAGCACAAAGCCAGGCACAGCGCTGGCGCTGGCGATGCGACCTGTTTTGATGAATGCATCGCGGGTGGATTACACGTCGGTACCGCTGTACTGGAGGGCTTCCGTCGAGAGCAATGCGGTCACAGTCAAATCCCCTCTGGTGCGCCACCCACCAGCCCTCAGGAGACAAAGACGCCCCTGTCCCGGTCCCGGTCCCAACACTGTTTGCGTTCCCTTTTTTCTTTTTTTTCTGCTTTTTTCACCCATCTTTTTAAAAGTGGCCTCTCTCTTCTCTTTCTCTCTCCCTCTCTCCCCCTCTCTTTCCCTTCCCCCCTCCCCCCCTTGGTGATTTGTTATTCTCTTGTTGGGCCTGGATCCCGTTCGCTGAGAGGCCATATTGTTCAGCTCTGATCCATCTCAGAGGATGAGCCCCCCGAAGCCTGAATGGTTGCTCTTGGTGCCCTCCTTACTCCCCCTCTTTGCCCCTCCTCTCTTCCCCTTATGCTATCCCTCTCCCCCTTCTCTGCTTCTCCCCCTTGCCATCTCTCCGACCCCCCTCTCTTTCTCTCGCCCATGTCCCCTCGTCCTCCTACTCTTCATTCCGAGCGATGATGTCATGGTTTTAATTTGCTCCAAGGATACCCATTGATTCTCTGCCCACACTTCCCTCTCTCCCAATCTTCCCTCGCCTCTTTACACACACACGCACGCGCACACACACACATGCACACACATACAGAAGCACACATTCAGAGACTATAGCTCTCTCTCTCTCTCTCTCTCTCTCTATTTCTATTTCCCTCGTCCTCGGGGCCAGAAGCAGAGCTGGGGGGGGGGGAATGTGTTTGGATGTTGTCAAGCTCACCCACGCTCACACGGTTGATACCCAGATATCACCCACGCTCACACGCCTGGTACCCGTGTAGGAGATTTGTCAGGGCTTGTAAAATCCAAATCCATAGCTTTTTGTTTTTTTCCAAAATCCCATTGATTTAACATCTCTCGCTCCCCCCCCCCCCTCACCACCACCATCCTTCTACTTAATCTCCCTCATCTCCCTACACTCCCGTGATCAGCCTGTCTTGTATTTGTGTTCATGCGGGGCTGTTTTGGGATTTTTTACCTCTGGTTTGTGAGTTATCATTATATCCTAGACAATGCGGTGCCATCGCGTGGCAGCTGTTGGCACTTTGCAGCTGCCAGGCTGTCATGTGTTTATTGAGTGTGTATGAGGACAAATCTAGTTCCATACATATTTATCGAGATTGATATCTTCCTCTTTATAGCTTTATCCATCTATATATATTTGTTTTTTGGGTTTTTTGGGGGGCGACAGCTGTTTTCTTGAACCACCTCTCCTCTGAACTCAGGGATAGGAAACGTTTCCCAGCTGAGACAGAGGACGCTGATTGCCGAGCATCAGAGACAAATCACATTCATTCACTTTCATAAGGACAGGTTGACAAATAAATACACTAGTCTATACTGGTTTGCAATAGCAAATAAAATGAATTATGGCTGACATATCTATACTTCCTCCTCCTCACTCATCTCGTTATCTCTCTCTCTCTCTCTCTCTCTCAAGTTGTTAGTCTTGCTGCTCGCTTACAGAGTCCTCTGTATTGTCTTTTCATCTTTTATCCGTCCTCAAATCATTTCATAGGAGCCCGACAAAACAATGCGCGTCGTGCGTTGTGACTAAAGGGCCGCTCAGCCTTTTGCTATCCTTGAAACAATGATTACAGCGTGTGGGTCGTCTTTGTCAACAGAGACCCGATGATGGGGGCATGGCCGGCGCTGTCCTCCTGTGTCAACACATTGTCTCCATTGTCTTCACACAGCGGGCCTTCCGTCTGTGATGTGGACGGGTTGAGGCGGACGCGCTGAAGGGGGCCATGCATGCATGCAAGCTATGCTGCACGTGGAGAGCGCTCTCGCTCCCGCTCTTCGTCTCCTTCCCTCTGTCCGTCTGTCCACGGCAGATTGCAGTGACTGTGGTACACAGGTGCACATTACTGGCACCGTAGCCCACAATTAACAGAATTCAGTAAGTCAGGCCGCAGTCCAAAAGCTTGCTGCTGCTGCGCACGCTGATGTGTTTATTTATAGAGATGTTTATTTATAGAGAAATGTTTTCTCCTCTGGTTTGATTTGAGCAGTGTGACGAACCAAAAGCCACAGTGGCGACCGACGGGTTAATGATGTTTGCAGACGACGCTTCCATCTCTCGGAGCGTAAGACCCCGGTGATTAAATGTGTTTGTTCTGCTCCAGGCACCGCTGGGGCCGATCTGGACCCGGCTCCCCCACTTCTGTCACAATCCTGACTGCAAACTAAAGCCTTCCCCTCCCATCTCTCGGACATCAGCAGCCCCTCCACTCTCTCTCCAACCTCATTCCTTCTCCTGTGTTTCCCTCTCTCCCCTCTATCTCCTCTCCCCTCCCCTTGTTCCCCCTTTTTCAGATGCCTGACTCTCTACCCCATCCTATTCTACCTCTCGCTCTCACTCACTCTCACACGCAGACACACACACACAAACACACCATCGTGGCGTGCCACGGGGGACAGTATGGTGGTGAGGGCCACTGTGTCTACATACCAAAGGACCCAGGCCGGCTGCCCTGGAGACCCCTCCGTGGGTCAGAGGGACAGGCAGCGCAGTTATGGAGAGCAACGGTCTCCCCTCCGGACCCCCATTCATGAGGGAACACATTCTCACACACAGGCGCACACACACACATGCACACACACTCGCAGATATGCGCACACACACACACACACAACCTGTTTTTCCCTTTGGCCACTCCTTAATTTGTGTGCCAGCACTATACATTAAAATGCATTGCATTCTGTTTCTAAATGAAGGCCCTGGCCAAAGGGGCTAAGGGCCACTTATCCAGGATCCTGGCATTCAGTGCCAGGGAGCTAGTGAGGGCAAGCCCACAAAACACAATTTGGTCCCAACGGCTGATCTAATTAACTCTGCCACAGGTTTTAAAGATGGCGGAGGCTCACAATATGGGGCCACTGCTCTCTGCGGAGGTCCGTTAAGGCACACAAATTGTGTGCGTTTCTGGCAGGGTAATCACGTAACTTTCTCGGTTGTCACTGTGTTGAAGAGACTTTCTGGGGGGAAAACTTTTGAAACGTCTCGTGGATGCTCCACCTCTCTTTAATTAGCGCTAAGAGCTTTGTATTAGATGTAGTCATTTTGTTGACTGCGTGCTACTCGCTGATTCTGGGACAGTTGACAGCGTGCAGACAAAGGAGCCCAGTATGCATGCAGCAGAACCTGGGACAGGACATCTTGCATCATACGTCTCTCTCTCTTTCTTTTTCAGTTCCCGACTCTCTAACCCATTAGAGAATCCTCTTTCTCTCTCTCTCGTGCTCTGTCGCCATGTCTGTCTGTCTGTCTCTCTCCCTCTCTCTTGTGCTCTGTCGCCATGTCTGTCTGTCTGTCTGTCTCTCTCCTCTGGTGCTCTGTCTGTCTGTCTGTCTCTCTCCCTCTCTCTCCTCTCGTGCTCTTTCTGTCTGTCTGTCTGTCTGTCTGTCTCTCTCCCTCTCTCTCCTCTCGTGCTCTGTCTGTCTGTCTGTCTCTCTCCC
>JAOPJJ010000122.1:8269369-8283071 GCA_027122795.1 Enchelyopus cimbrius
GTGTGTGTGTGTGTGTGTGTGTGTGTGTGTGTGTGTGTGTGTGTGTGTGTGTGTGTGTGTGTGTGTGTGTGCGAGCGTGCGAGCAAGTTGGCCATAGGCAGATAACTACATCTCTGAGCTGCTAATTCCTCCTTGCCTTTATATTGTAGTACAGTACAATGATTTTACAGGCATTTGGCTTTTTTTCCTCCCTCCTGGTTTTCTGATGGATGGGGTGTTACTAGGTTACCGGGTCACAACACGAGACGTGACGTCTTGTCTGACTGTGAAAACCCAAAACAAAGAACTGATTGGTGATTCATAAACGGTTCAACGGTGAGAGTTTGGCTTTCGAAATGTCTCTGATTATTTTGTTACTAATTATTTCTTTTCTTTCCTGGTTCGTCTGTGTTCCTAACGTCTGTAGTTTGAGTGTTCATTCCTTGCCAGAAAGGTTGCATAGATTTCAAATGAAAGCCCCACGAGCTGTTGATTATATTGTGGATGCTTTTATTTAGTCATTTAGGAGGTCGTCAGCTGGCCGGAAGCTGCTGCGCTTATCTTTTTATTTCGTTTGTTTTCCCCTGACAGTTTTCTCAGAAAAGCGATTATGTCCGTTAAGCACAATTTTCCAAACTGCTAAATCCCCTCAGCAATCTCACCCTCGTTGACGGCACACTTTAGTTTGTGCTGAATAATACCTTGTATGTGTGGGTGTGTGTGTGTGTTTGCATGTTGTGTGTGCATGCTCATACTTGTGTATGTTAATCTGCAAATCTGGCCCCTGCACTCACCTTAACTGGCACATTTTTGTTGCTATTATTTTTGTTTTTTGCGTGCGTGTGTGTGTGTGTGTACTCCCAAGTGCACATTTTCTGGAGTGTGCATGTCTGCACGATTGTTGTGACAGTGGTAGCTGTGTGTGTCCGTCTTTTGTGTGTCCTTGTCCGTGTGCGTGTGTGTGTGCGTGCGTCCATACTCCCACAAGCACATTTTCTTCAGTGCGCGTCTGCATCATTGAGACTGCCTAAGGATTGGTAGGAGTGTGTGTGTGTGCGTGTATGTGCGTGTGTGAGGAGTGTAACAGTAGCTTCTCTGCAGGCTAGCCCAGAGTCCTGTAAATACATGATAAGAAGTCCAGGCTACCGAGCTTGCAAACACACAGACTGCTGTGGAGGGCAGAATGTGCAGATAGTTTGTTGAGGAGCTGCAGGAGGAAAAAGAAGGAGAAGAAGCAGCAGCAGCAGAAGAAGAGGGAGGAGGAGCAGGAGGAGGATGTATGGTTGAAAATCCGTCTTTTTTTCTTCTTTTTTTTGCCTTTTGGCAATTACTCTCGACAAGGCAGTTTCCCTTTTCTACCGGACTCCAAATCCCACAATCCCTTTAGTCACAGCTGGGATGTATGAAGCCCTCAAAGGGAGACAATTATATTTACACACCCATACACACACACACATGCATAGAGAGACACACTCACACACACACTTTTTTAAGGTCTTTATCACCAGTACTTTGAAACTTTCCTTAATTCTCGCTCCAGGCATATCCCAGTCTCACCACCCGCTCTGGGGCTTATGATTTTCAAATTCCATAAAGGCTCTCCAGACTAGACACCACAGTTTGAACACAGACTTAGTAGGGTGTGTTGGTAGGAGAACAGATGACTTGGATGCCAGAGGAAGTACCTGTTTGGTCACAAACACCTCAGTGAGCTTTTATATCGGGTAACTTCACAGCACACCAGAACAAATGCAAAACCTCACCTCTGGAAACACATTTCACTGGAGCACTTTTATCGCCCGGAATCATCCATTCTCAGGGAAAAGGTCACACAACGTTCGCCCGAACGTCGGAAACCTTTTACAAACCTTTGTGATGTTTGTACAATGATAAGTAAGAGTTTGCCGGCAGAATGCCTGTCTGACCGGAAATTGTAAAAGCGTTGCTGAAAAACTTTCTAGTGGTTCAGCCACACCAGCATGAGCTTGGCCTCTCTCTGTCTTTCTCTTTCTCTGTCGCTCTTCCCTATGTCCCACTCTCCCCGCTCTCTGTGTCTCTATGCATGTCCGTCCGTCTGGCTTTCTGTCTGTCTGTCTCTGTATCTTTCGCCCCCTCCCTCTCTCGTTCTCCCCTCACTCTCCATCCCTCTCCCCTCTCTGTCTCTGTCCCTCTGTCTGTCTGTTTTTCTGTGTCTCTGCCTTTCTCTGTGAGTCTCGCTTTTCCCTCTCTCCTTCTCCCCTCTCCATCTCTCTTTATATGCATGTTTGTCTGCCTCTCTATCTTTCTCTCCCCCTCTCTCTCTGTCTTCGGCAACACAATTATGCCTAAGACATGCGTTTGGACTGACACAAAAGATGACGAAGACCGTCCCTGTGACACATTAAGCCGTCCCTCGCTCTCTCCCCTCAGCCACACCTTTCTCCTTCCTCACACTTTAAGGACAAGGTAGAAATAGCACTTTCCTTACACACGAGCCTTCTCTGCTCCCCAGGGACGGCAGGATAAGATACAGACGGATCCTACGAGACGGAAATGAAATAACTCCGGTCATGTTTCGAGCCAGGGGAACTTCTCCCGTCTGGCTGTGGTGGCGTTACTGAGCCTGGGTATTACCTCATCTGGTGCAAACTAAGGTCCTTTGTGTGAACCGCTGTGCGCTTCGGGAAACCATCCTAAAATAAAAACCTGCTTCGTTCGTGTCTTGGTGATACTTCCACCTGTTTTACAGTGCAGGTTAATGAGAGGAGGCTTGGTTTTACACTTGCGTGTCTCTTCACACACAGGGGTGAGATGATCGCATGGCTGCTTCTCCACCTGTGATGCTCGCTTTACGCCAGCAGGCTGTCTGCGTGGCGTTTATCCAGTGCGAGCGATCAATCCTCCGCTAACGGGTACTGTGTCGGTGGTACGCTAGCAGCGCCGTGTTTCTAGTGAGAACGTTTTTACCGACGTGTGCTCAACTGTCAACTGTTTTCATCAGTCCTTTGGTTTGTGCTCTTGCTGTTGCTGAGATTATTCAGAATTTATTCTAGCCCAGGACGTGGGTTTAGTTGATTTTATTCATCCCTCTAATCATAATAGTTAAAAATGTTTGTCCCACTGTGGAAATGTCCCAGTGTGGAATCCGTATTAATATGAATTCTGCTATTTCCCGTCTATGAATTCACCATTAAACTTTAAAGTTAAAATGAGATCTCGCACACCTGATACAATGGTAGATGGCAGCACAGCCGCTTCGTGGTGGGATGTTCCTCTATGTTTCATGGAAAGCAATGTTTTAGAATATTTCCATCAGTAAAGAGCCGCGTTTTAGCTGTGAATACCTTCATTAAAAACTATTAGATTTAGCACATTTTAGGGTATTGCATGTGTGTAGGAAAAACTGGAAGGTCCATGTTGTAACTCTTTGATCCTTCCTCACTCCAAGATAAGTCAGATATTTCTCTGGTTATCGTATAATAAAGGTTTCCTTGTTTTAAAATGTTGGCAAATTTGTCTGCAACCCATTTACCTGCTCCATATGGACATCTGAAATCATTAAGAGTCACTCTGGATACAAGCCTCTTCTGAAAACCTGAAAGATGGTTCAATGACGTCTTGGATTTGAGCCTAAGAATTTGGTGGCTGGGTCTCCTCATCTTTTATAGGCTGGAGGGTAATTCAAATCTCATTTGTAAAAAAACGGAACTTTTCAAATTCAAGCTCCTAAGCACCATCGAGCCCTCATATTGTGTTGATAGCGACCCTTTCAGAGTTTGGATGGAATGTATAGTGGTTGATATACTTCTGCGTTACATCTGTCATCGGTCTCTGCATTGGGGCTTTCATCTCTGGTTCTGCGTCACGATTTTTGTAGTATAATAAAACCCATATTGGTGTGGGGGTCTGCCTCGCACTGAGCAATCTATATTTTACTATGTAATAATCTGTGGTCCCACATAGTACAATATACATTGCCCAGTGCATGTGTGAAAATGTATGTTTGTATGAGAGAAAGATGGTGGATGGATGGATTCAGTGACCTTAAGACTGGCTCTATGACTCTTTTTATCGGGCTTTTGCACTAGAGCTTCATGACTCAGAAGGGAAGGCTCTTAATTGCCATGCGCTTGAGTCAGAAACCACTTACTGTTGGCAATAACACAAGAAAAACAGGCTGGCCCTGTCTTCTACACAAGCAGAGAACAGTTGAATCATGTAATCAGAGGCGAGGAAGCTAGGTCCCTAGATATCCTCTGACCCCAATATATAAACTTGGACAACTTTATATATTGTCAGTTTGAGGGGTTAGAGGTTAGAGGTCCCGTTCTCCCACAAAATTGCCTTTCAGTGCAGGTAGCTGTTCTAATGAGATACCTTGAAAAGCAACCGATAATATTATCAAAATAAAAAGGTTTCATAGTGAGGGTCTCTCAGGGCAGGATGGAAAGTTTATTTGACGGGTAGCATCGCTAATTAGGCTAGTCAAATCTAGAGTTTAACCAAACAAACCTGTGGGAGCACGTCCGCCTCAAATCGTTGAGAAGTAAAAGTATCCGGATGTTAGCCAGGGTCTCACTGCAAGTATTTGCTACACAGAAATCAGTGTTTCCACCGAAATACAGATTACTAGAGAAGACCAGATGAGGGATCAAGAGCAAGTCCTGTGGGTGTACCGTATGAGCGTGTGCACAGGGTTATGCATGTGTGTGCGTGTCCGCTGGCGCATGTCTACGTGTGTGCGCCCACAGTCCGCTGCCCTAATACGAAAAATTCCGCCCCGATTTTTATCTCCTCCCAAATTGAGTCCACCTTTTTCCCACCCACTTATCCGGAACTGCCTGTGTTTGCCTGCCTTTCAGACTGTGAAATGAAGAGTGGTAATTTCTGCCGCTTCTCTCTGTATGTTAATGAAGCGCTAATCTGTTCCTGAGCGGACGCCCTAATGAGGGCGATGCTCCCCGCGCTAAGCCGGCTGGCACCCGTCAAGCAGCCATTATGGAAATGGCCCAGCACCGCCGGGCTGTCCGGGGACCCGGCGAACCAGAATCAACGCCTTATTTCCACCGCTAAGGCCTCCTTCTCCATCCCTAACAAGGCTGCTGGGACGCTCCTCTGGGGGGGTGGGCAGATATAAACAAACATGGTAATGACAAGCACGGGCAGAGGCTCCGAGCGCCTGCAGGTCCGCTTGGTTTTCCAAATGTGGAGGAAATGTTGGTGGGGTGTAAAATAGGCCACCCAGGACAGGTCGCCGGCGATACGGAGCGCCATCGCTGCACCCCCCCTACCCGCCTCCTCTGATGTGCGTCCCACTGTG
The DNA here is from genome assembly GCA_027122795.1 of Enchelyopus cimbrius. Classification (NCBI taxonomy): domain Eukaryota; kingdom Metazoa; phylum Chordata; class Actinopteri; order Gadiformes; family Gaidropsaridae; genus Enchelyopus; species Enchelyopus cimbrius. The sequence goes on from JAOPJJ010000122.1 coordinate 8,274,648, forward strand.
TGTCTTTGTTGATGTTATTCACCGCCGTCATTAATTAGTTACACAGGTATGGCCCTATATATATATATATATATAATATAATATCAAACATCGCAGTTACCGGCATGTGAGATCCAACTCGCGCTCCTTCGTCTAATTCAGTTGGAACAATGTCACTGTTTTCCCGCCAAATCAGGGTGCAAACTGTTTCATGTCCCCCACTTCACAAACGCCAATGACAGTTCGGCAAAGTGTTTAACGGGCGCTGAATGTAGAAACACCCAAACCAGATTAAGACCGGGAACAGATGCTGCTCACAGCCGCAAAAACGCCTCAAAGACTGCTATCAAAGCTTCTCACAGGCCGATCCGTTGTGCGTGTATCTAGGCCAGCCCAGCGCCTCCGCCACTCCCACGAACCACATTATTGCTGTCTCTCTTTTCTCTCCTGGAAGGAAAAATGGCTTCTCTTTAAGCACCGAGGGAAAAAAAATGACACTTCCCGTTTTTTTTTCAGGCTCTCTCTCTGTCATTTCAATATTTCAATTTTCTATAGTCTATATATTTTTGTTTTTTCGTTCGTCCTCGGTATAGTGCTTGTTCAAAGACTATGTTCTGTCAACTTGTCACAAAATGTCCTCCTAGATTGACGTACTCGCCAGCATCCCCTTCCCCTGGCATCACCGTATCACGGATCCGTCATCCGCTGCCGAGATTAACACGGCGTTGGGCTCCCTGTATTATTTAAGACATCCTAACATCAGTGCGCAAGTATGGCGGCTTTCATCGTCCAAAGTAGAAAACGGGAAGTATCGCGAGCGAGTATCAAAACTGTTACATGGGGAGTACAATACGGGCCTCGATGTCGACACAAATGTGTTTCATCTGAGCGGAGAACAGGCGTGGATGAGTTGAGCTGGATCTCCTTAAATGTGTGAAGGTCCGGACAACCGCGATGAAACGTTATCTCATCAACGTTAGCTCAACGTCTTGCGCGCTTCATACCTGGCTTGAACGCCTTCTGGAGGCCTTTTTATTTGAGTCTTCAACACTGCGTCTGGGTGCCAGACAAGAAAAACAGCTCGTGTTTGTCAAATGAAGATCTCGAGGTGAGGAGGTGTAGCATCTGGTTTGATCTCGACAGGGTCTGATGTCTCTATCCGGTGCGCTCATCATCTGGAGAGGGTTTGTGTGAAATTCAGCGCCGTCTATGTATGGATTATGCACTGTAAATGTTTAGTGTGCAATGTGATAGATGTACAATCCCTGCTGCGAAACAAAAAAAACTGAAACTTCAAAGCGAATGATAAAATAGTTCTGGAAAAACGGGTGAATATTCATTGCATTGAAATAAACAAATCAAATAATGAATTATGGCATTCGAAACCCGACCGGCTTTGTGTTGTATGATAACAATTCATTTGGATGCTGTTTTATAATCAGAATGGGGTGGACCTATAAAAAACATGTTATTGTTTCCAGATACATAAAAAAATATAACCGCAGCCCTGTCACCATGAGTAAAGTCAACACTCGTATAATACAATACACCAGTGTTGTCTCAGCAATACTTTATTCATCAACTATGTCAATACCACTGTCTTTAAAGTATCCCTCTTTTGGTTTGAACCGTATTATCCTAAGAGACCAGTGGGGGACCACAGAAAGCCCCCAGGCCTAGTGCTAGCAGATGACTCGCTGATCGCTTCCATACGGACCCATACCCCCTGATGACCAGACGGTTGCGGGGGTCACCGCGAAGGAAGAACCCCGCATAAAAAATATAAATAAATAAAAAAGTCTTTCCCCAACGTCTTTATGAGGTACAGAGGGGGTGAAAGGACGAGCAAGAGTTCAGAGACCCCCTCTGCTCAACACTTGAAAGCTAAGAGCCACTCGGCAACGCACTTCCTCTTGCACTCGCCACACGTGTGTGTGGCAGCGTTGGGTTTAGGCCTGGCCGCGTTGTTGGGAGTTTTGTGTGAGCTGTGAGAGTGAGCCTCTGGGCTGAGAGAGGCTGATGCCTGGGACACAATGGGGTTGTGGTGTACACCCCCTCCCACGCACACACACACACCTAGTCACCCAGGAGCGCAGATGTCGGAGCCGTCTGAGTGGGGGCCCTCAGGCCATTGTTAACGTGAAGCACCTTGTTATTTTAGCCCCTCTTGTTTTGACAATTTGTCCACACTGGGTGGCATTTTAACCAATAAGATCAACAATGTAAAGGTCGCTTTCGGCTGATATGCAGCTGGGCAACAGATTCCACCTACCTCTTGTCCTGTGCTAATTACTGGCTTAATGAGAGAATGTGTCAATTGATATGTTAGAGGTCTTTATGTAAGCAGGATATAGCGATTCCTTTGTAGGCATGCTGCATGCTAGCCAATTAGTGACCAATTAGGTTCTACTGAATCCCCTTCAGTTGGTCTTTGGATGATCATAACCGTTTCAGGAATGTTTACTACACAGACTTTGTTTCTCACTGCTCTACATTGTTCTGGTTCACCGTCCATCTCAAGTCAATAGCTCCGTTGTGTGTGTGTGTGTGCTTGTGATCAGAGAGGGCGAGAGAAACACAAATCGGTGTGTGTGTATGTGACAGGGGCTACACGCATGAGGAATGGGAAGTATAGTTGGGTGAAACGGGACACGCCACTCCTCAACAACTGATCTCACTGTTTGACGGCACAGAGGGATTCTTTATGTCTCTGTGATTTCATTTACTTGGGGAAACCTAATGACCTGACAAATAACCTCAGTGGAAGGGGCATTTTTTTCTCACACACCCTCAACAAAGACTTGTCATGTCTCTTCACCCTGCTGTGCTCTGTCCTATGGAAGGATAGGAAAAAAAGAGCCATCTCTCACAAAGTCAAAGCACTCTCACAGTGCCGGACTCTATACTCAGATATTCGTTGAATGCACCAATATGTGTAGTTTTTCGGTGCTCGTGCGGCATAGCCCCACTCATCTTATCATGATATGACGAAGAGATGAAGGGATTAGATGGTGATCCCGTGAATGTGTTTCAATGTGCACTTTGTCACAATGTGCACAAGTCATTTCAAAGTATAGTGGGAAGTTTCAAGTCTCACTATACTTTTTTAAGAAGGTCTGTCTCCTTACACTGTTGCGAGTGGTCTCAAGTTAACCAAAACAAACTTCCAATACTGTTAAAATCAGCCCTCCATTCCCGCTATTCTGCAAATAATCAGCCTGTCTGCTATTGGTTCCGATTATCGCAGTTGTTTGCTCTCCTTAAAGGCTGTGACATAACTGAAGTATGAGCAGTTTTGGTTGGCCAAGGACATAAAAAAAAACGTGTGGAGCAATTAATTTCACATTCAACAGTTTAGTTTTTCAGTTCATTTTCTTTGACGTTAACGAAGTATTTCAAGATCTACATTTCCAAAGCCCATCTGTTAAGGTATCGCTAACCAACTGATAACGGCAGTACCCGCTGTCTCGGCAGCCAGGAAGTGCTGTGGTAAACGTGTAAATAATACAGCCGCCGTGGCCACTCGGAGCACATTAAATATACATCCACTCCACCGGCAACTTGCTTTGTCAAACAGTTTATGCTAGTTATGCTAATAGCGATTGAAAAAAAAGTGTTTCCGCATCGAGTCATGTTCATGCGGATTAAGCAAGCAGCATGAGGGCGTGTTCACACAGGCAGATTTTTTTTCAGGTGCGAGTGGATGTTTTACATTATATTCCTATGATACAGAGTTTTTTTGCAAAAAAATCCTGAGTGCTTTTAAAAACGCTGCTGCTCTGGATGGTTTCAAGTTGAGAAAACTTCAACTCGCCAAGAAAAAGCACCCGACGTCAGGCAGTTTTTTGAGAGCTGACCAATGAACGAGAACTTACTGTAAACAAAGAGATCGCTTTTTTTTAACTGATAACCAACAAACTGTTTTTTGCGTTCACTGAACAAAGATTACGGAAATAAAAGACCACTTTTCCATCAGAAAAATCATCAGGACCGTTATTACCAACCCATTGACCGTAAAAGCCAAAACCTTTCTGAGGTTACAAATAGACACTCTGATAGATTGAAAAAAACGCTCTCTGCGCTTTTTTTTACAAAAACCCCCTATCAGTTTTTCAGTTGGTAAAAAAACGCTCTGATCAGGTGTTTTTTAATATAAAAAAGCTGCCTGTGTGAACACGCCCTAACTCTCCCGTTCTTCTCCCGGCGTGCTACACTGCCGTCACGATTGTCTTGCGGCGCTGTCCTACGTTGTTGGTCTACTTGGCAAATTGTCCCGTATTGTCGCATTACGATGAATCATTAGGAAACTCCTTCCATCAATTGAGGTGTAGCCAGGTGCCAAATGGCAGCGCATCTCACTTCTCAGATGTTCAGTGTTGTTGCATATGCAAATGTACCAACATGCAAATGTGCTATGCAAATGTCACGCAGAGGTTAAGTGATAATTGATCAAATCAAATCAAACTTAATAATAGGTTGCTGACTCTATATGTATAGTCAGCTCAATTATCTTAAGGATTAATCTAGAACGTTGACAGAGAAGGTAAAATTACAAATATTTGCTTTGCTTGGTCATAGAGACACAGCAACACAGGAGACCAAAGTCAGCGATGCTATCATTATAAATGTGCCAAATAAAAAATGCATTTTCCCTCAAACGCTCAACAACTAATACATGAAGTCTTGTCAAAGCAATTGGCCAAGGCCTCTCAGCTCCTACATCATCCATAATGTAATTGTTTTTGCTCATTCACCACATCCTGAACAATATGCGTTTGTCTTATCAGAGCATATTGACTTCTACATTATTTAAATCAGAACGAATCAATGCAGTTGACAGATTTTCAAGCTACTGGTCAGCAAGTCATCAAAGGGTTGCATCATATCGTTGTTTGATGTTAAAGTTGTTTACCATTTAAAACAAATCTAATGTGCCCAATGGTATGCACATATATGTATGTGTTTGTTCTGTAGATAGATGATGGACGGACAGACCGATATCCACTTTGTGTTGATAACATCGAATCCCACATAGAAAGTACACGAAATGGCGGTCATGAAGATGAATGCAGTAAAATCCTGATTACTTTACTTCTTTTGGACATGTTTATCGCTTATTTTACCGACTGAATATATTTCTTGGGGCCTGGGCCAAAAAGTAACTCTGAGCACTTAGAAGCAGAGCATTAAAGGAAACCCTGGGCTTGTCCCTCGAGGATATTAAGCTCTTGGCTATTAATGCCAATCTCCAACTAGTGGAGCTTGCTTACCGTTCACAGAACCTCTCTGTTAGGTTGAGTTGACTTCGGCTCTGTTGGGTTGAGTGGAATTTCTTTCCTTTCATTGTACTGGGCTCAGTTGGCTTGCCCACGGATGGGTTTTTCACCATTTATTGCAACACGCGATATGGTTCTGTTCGACAATATGGTTCTGTTCGTTGTTTTCTTCCACTAATAGCTGGACCGGAAGGTTTCTCAAGACTGAAACACGACCACAATTCCACAATTCATTCCACCTGGGGAATTGTTCTCAAGGAATTGCTTTGTTCTTGTCCGAACATTGAGAATGATACAGCCATAACTGTAGCTACCGCTCAAGCCACTAGAGGTTGCTAATGGTACATTAACTATGTCGTCAATTAGTGTCAAAACTGAATTATACATTTATTTTTAGGTAGAGGTCGTGAAGGAGCAGGTAGAAGTTAGACATCTGGCACAAGGACGCCCACAGGGAGACGTCGGGCGTTTGAAGTCAGAACGCCTTCAGCCGGGAGTCGAACCCGCCCACCTGTCGCTCTCTCTCTGACCGTCCTGCCTCTGCACGGTGGGTACTGTGGAAGTGCAGACGGTTGACCCTGGGACACAAGGACACGGTCCCGTCAGCGCTCTGACAGGTGACAGACGCGGAGGCTGGAACCTGTGGTTGGATCACACGCCACACTCCCCACCTTCCCCACTGCAGCACAGGATATGGGAGAGTGTTATCGCACATACACACACACACGCACACACTAACACCCACTTTATTCTCACAGGATGCAGGTGACCTCATCCATGCAAGACAAAAGCCCAATAGGCAAAATGGAGATTGTCATATGGTGCCAGTCAGGATGTTATTTGTTTAGCCCTCCAGGGCGCCCTGCTGGGGCTGCTCCCTGAGCCTCATCACTGAATGAGCGGCCGATACCCTGCCGCAGTTTCCTCCAGCCTCCTCAGGGCGTCCGGAGGTTTGTTGATTGGATGCACACAAGGGAGCTGCCTGTTTATTTCACGGGAATCAAGGGGAGATCTCCACGCCGTATAGAAAGACATGCACTGAAGAGGAGAGCACCTCCTCTCCACCCTGTCGTATTCCTCTCTCCTCCCTCATCCTGATCTCATCCTTCCCTCTTTCTCAGCTCTCTCTTCTCTCTCTCTCTTCATCGCAATTCCTTGTCCAGCCTCTCCTCCCTACTCTCCCCCTACCTCTCCTCTCCCATCGACCCCTCTACCCCCTTGCCTCGCCATTATTCTCCTCTTAATTGCTCTTTCTTCCTCCCGCCTCTTCGTCTCTCTTCAGGCATCCGCTCCCCTCTCTCTCTCCCCCCTCTCTCTCTCTTTCTCTCTCTCTCTCTCTCGGCCGCCTGGCTCTGCCTTTCTTACCTCCGCCCATTATCTCTGTTGGGCTGTTTGTTTGTGGCTGAGCCTCGCCGAGCCTGTAGACATATGCCCTGTTCCCCTTTAATTGGCTCTCTGTATTCGTGGGAAAAGGCAGAGGATGGAGAGAGAGAGGGGGTAAGAGAGAGAGGCATACTCTCTCCCCTCCCCCCTCTCTCTCTCTCTCTCTCTCTTACCCCCTCTCTCTCTCTTAGATGGGCTAGAGAGAGAGGGGGTAAGAGAGAAAGAGAGGGTAAGGGAGAGAGAGAGAGTCTGCGATCCGGGCCAACCCTTAACAAATATCAGACCACGGCCGGCCAAGGATGGATGGCTCCTTGATGGGCTATTTATAACAAGCGAGTCGCTTAATGCGTGGGGGAAGCAGAGGAGGAAGGGAGCAAGTCTACAAAAAAAGGATGGAGGAGAGAAGGAAGGAAAGGATGGCGGGGAAAAAACACACAGATAATGCAAAGCCCCCCGGGAGGATACCCTGTCTTGTTGGGTGAGAGTGGCAGGGCGCTAGGGTGAGCAGGAGAGGGGAAAGAGAGGGAAGTCAGAAGAGGGACGGGGAGACGGAGGGTCTTGTACAGAGAGGGTTGTGCTGCAGGTTCAAAACCCGCGTGGCACCTGGAGGCGTTTCACCTGCCGGGGTCAGGGAGTGTCTGAGTGCTCCCTGATGTCTGTGCAACATTAAAAAACAAACAGAAAACCTTCACCCAGTCAGCTTTAGCGCCCCCCCCCACCTCCTCCACTCCCTCCTTCTGGGATCCTTGTCTCCTCAGCGAACGGAGAGGAAGGTTTGTTTACTGTTCTGTTCTTGTTTTTCTTCGGATTGTTGTCAAAAGTTGACTCCCCGTCGTCGTCGCCCCCCTCCCTCCCCCACCTCCCGCCCCACCCCAGAGTACACAGACGCACTTTTCTAGCTCAGCTTTAATTTAATTTATGCCCCTGCAGGGCGGAGCTCTTATCAGAGATGCAGCTGAAATCTGAAGGAATGTATGGAGGCTTTGGAGGAATGTTCTAGGCTGTTGCATTCTCAGGTGGGCCTTCGTTGAAAGGAGTCCAGACAGGGACCGTTGGAGACACGTTTGTCCTTACTTATTTCTTTGAGGCGGGACTCATTATAACATATTTTTTATGTTTTTGCCATGTGTATCTCAAAATTTCGACCGGTAGAAATGGTAGAATATGTTTCGTTCCTTCTGCTCCGTCCTCCTATTCCCTTTTGCTGCTTCGTTTTATCCAGTTGAAATGCATACAACGCATAGTATTGTATTGTATACAATATTTCCATGTGCAATACCTTTTTGTATACACTTCTTTTGTATACAATCATTTAATCTTTAGGCTCTTTATTAGGACCACCCAAAGTATGGGGAGACAGGACCGGTACTGTGTATGTGTGTGTGTGCGCGTACTTGCGAGTGTGTTTGTGTGTGTAACATACTTGTTTCCTAGGCGACCGTAGCTTTGTGCCAGGTAGTAAATGTTTTGCTATTTCCAATATAAACACCGGGGGTTGATTGACAAGCAGTAGTGTTTGGCTATGACAGCTCTTGTTTCTTGTCATCAACAGGCTTCCTAGTGTTGGGCTGATGTCTGGGGTGTGTGGGGGGGGCTGCAGGTTTGACAGATGTGTAATGGCCACAGGGCAATGCTGGGGAAGAGGGGGGGGGAGGGAGGTCACAAGGTCAAAGTGGGCCCCCCCCCCCCCCCCCCCCCGACAAAAAAAGAGAAAAGGGTAAACCAATATTTTTTAAGAAAATATGAACATTCCATGCATGGTCGTGTGCCGTTAAACGCAATGATG
>JAOPJJ010000122.1:8301305-8312744 GCA_027122795.1 Enchelyopus cimbrius
TTGTCGCTGTAGTTGTGTTGTCATGTTAGCATGTTATTGTTGCTGTAGTTATTGTTGTTGTCATACCATGTTGTTGTGGTTGTCGCTGTAGTTGTGTTGTCATGTTAGCATGTTATTGTTGCTGTAGTTATTGTTGTTGTCATACCATGTTGTTGTTGTTGTCGTCATCGTCGAGCGATGTTGCCCCCGTGCTGTGCGGTGCGATGGTCTACAGTCGGTGTACAGTCAGTGCAGCTGTCCTCATGTTCAGTGGCAGTGTCACCGCCCAGATGGTGCTGCTCGGCCCCGCAAATGGCCACCTCGCGTCCCCCTCACGGCCGGAGGGACACCACTTCCTGTGTCTGTCGCTCTCTCTCTCTCTCTCTCCCCCGCTCTCTCTCTCTCTCTCCCTCCCCCTCCCACTCTCTCTCCATCCCCTCTCTCTCTGTCTCTCCCCTCTCTCTCTCTGTCTCTCGCTCTCTCTCTCTCTCTTGCTCTCTCTCTCTCTCGCTCTCTCTCTCTCTCTCAGTCTCATTGGTGCCTGTTAGAGATCTGTGAGCAGCATGTCTGGCAGAATTATAGTTTGGGTCTCCAATCATCCCCTCTGTCTACAACTGTCAGTACTCTGTTTCTTTCTGTATTGTAGTGCCTGTCCCCTTTAATGTGTGTGTGTGAGTGTGAGTGTGTAGAGTCTATTTGTACAGTGTGTGTGTACATTGTATTTGTACAGTGTGTGTGCGTGTATGTGTCTGTGTGTGTATGTGTGTGTGTGTGTGTGTGTGAACAGTCTCCAACAACAACTTATCAGTTCTTCAGACACTACCTTTTTTGTTTTTTTTGTTTTGACAGTCTCAGTAAAAACACGCAAATAAACACTGTTGTGTTCAGCTTACTGGCTTGAAGATAATAATATTGCCAATGGGTAAATAAATACATAAACATGGACAAATATCAAACTTATATGCATTAAAATTATACAAAATGAAGGAATGATGCTGTATACAGTACAAAACAGGCACCATTTAAATTCCACTATTATGCAGTGCTGCTCTCAAAGTGATATTTAGCCTGGTAGCCGGACCAACCCTCAAGCTCACCTTCGATATGTTATGTCATGTACGTCTGGCCCCCCTGCTGTTCAGACAGATTCCTAGCAGACCTCACAGCCAATCACAGCCGTCTATCTCGTATGGGGCGGTGACCGTGCAACTTGCAAAAACCTCCAACATGGCTGCTAGATGTAGAAGCCACTATTGCGGCAATATTAAACAAACTGCACGGTGGATTTTTGTTCTCTAAATTAAGAAGAAACAACTGCATTTACGGCTTTTGTTGATAAGAAGGGTGTTTTCCGCAAGCCTTATGGGATTGGTACGGTTTAATATCTGCTCAGTGCTGCATCTCACGTTTTGGTTGTCTGATTCGTAGTAGTTCTTTCAAATTGGGCCCATGGTCATTTTGCTCTGGCGCGTTGATAACACTCCATTTGGGAATTATCAGGCAAGTCATTCAGTTCTAAAGGCAGGAACATGCCCATTTCTGTGCCCTTATCTTAAGCGTGGCTCTCAAGCACGTCCTTTTCGAGGTCCTTCCTCTCAACAGTAATATTCCTCTCCTGTTATTTCTCTAAGAGCAGTCGGCCAGAACCTACACCCACACCCCCCAGAACATTGCATGGGCACGGCGTCGGTAGCACTGGTGTTATTGTATCTTTTCTTATCAATGGCACTTTAGAGCTATAAGACCAGTATCACATCCTCTACCCCCTCTGATGGGAGGGCAAAATGGAGGCCCACAGCTGAACGGTTGGGTAGATTGAGTTGTGAGAAGAAATGAATAAAAAGCACGGTGGACAAAGGGAGAAGGGGAGAGAGGGGGGAGAGAGGGGGGAGATGGCCCGGTTTGGAATGGGGAGTTTGAAGCAGGGTTTTTATTGTGGAGGAGTGATGAAGAAGTTCTGCTCCTGCGCTCCGTGAGTGTGGCGCATCACACACCAAAGCAGCCGATTCAGGCCTGGTGTGCCGGCGGAGAGGATTAGGAATCGCACTTCCTGTCAAGCAAGCAGGCGCTAGTCCTCTCTTTGCGAACCTCTCTCTGACCCCGCATCCATCTACATGCTTCGTCTACCCTATGTGCAGTTTCCTTTTTCCTTTTCTTTTTTTCACCAGCTTTTTTACCGGACCGGAACTTATGTCGAATTAGTGCTGCATGTGGAAATCCCAGTCCCAGGAAACCAGGCAATTAGCCTGTATTCCACTTATTGCCCCGGGCTGGAAAATATTTGGTGCTCCGGTCCATGTGTGTGTGAGGCGGGGCCGGCAGATGGAGGTCCGTGTCTTTCATACCGACCTGTGAGCGTGCTTTACAGTGACACATCAAGGGCTTCACGTGGGAGGAAAACCTGTTTACCTCCTCTAGCTCTGTCTCCTCCGGTTAGTAGTGTTAGCCGGGCTAACGGGGCCGGGCCTTGGCAGTCCTTACAGCCGGTGAATTGAACGGGGCCCCGCCCCCTCCGGTAAACAGGGGCCCTGGGCTCCTAATGCAATTGGATGCAGATTGATGTTGAACACGTCCAGGAACAATGAGCGGTTGTGGCCCCTGACGTCTTGACTTTATTTGTTCCGCTTGGCTCTTTTCTTCTACGGGTCCTTGTTGACCTCAGCTGTGTGGAATCAGACAGCGCTGTGTTCTACACTTACTGTGGGCTTTCTGATGTCTTTCAGCTCGTTCTCCGGTGGTGCGAGGAGGAAGGGTTAGGGCTTTGAAGAGGTCACAGGGTCATCAGGCAGTGCACCTCTCAAACCGGGTTAACAAAGTTGTAATGAGAAGCTTTTAACGTATGCTTCCCATTACTGGCCCTTAAGTGGCCCCTGATGAATACGGAAATGCTGTGCCAATATTCCGTTCAGGGACGAATTCTTTTCTGTGTGTGTGTGCCAATTAACGTCCAGCAGCTTTTTTCCATTTGGCCACTGGAGCTGACCATTCGGCGTGTTTGTTTTTACTGACGAATACCCAAAACGCAGAGGAAGAGAAACTGAACATCTGTCTTTGGCTTGTCTGGACAGCACTCATCGAGAGCCAGTTCTTCAAAGGCATGCATCATAAGAGGAGTCTGTTTAAACAGAAAGTTATCAGTTTAGGGATCCATTGATAAAGTTAACTTGTTACGCTTGTTAGGAGTGTGTGTTTGTGTGTGTGTGTGCATATTATATGTGACACAAATATGTGACATTTGTTTTAGTATGTTTTGGTGCACGCCTGTGTGTTTATGTGTGGAGGCCTGCAGGCTACCTGTGTGTGTGTGTATGTATGTATGTGTGTGTGGGACATATGTTTGCAGACAGTTTGAGTAAAGGATAGAGAGAGAGAATGTTCCCTAACCTGGTAGCACAACAGGGTCATATATATTTCATTCCAACCCTGGGCCCTAGAATTAGGACATTCACATGCATACTTTAAAGCCCGGGAATGAGGCGAACGGGGAGAAACGGGGGAGAAGGGGAGAGGAGAACCCATTTCATTCGTAAGACATCTTACATTCACTTTGAGTGGTGACGTCAACCCCCAATCTATCTCAAACACACACACACACACACACGGAAACACAAACACACACATACTCATGGTAACAATCAAACACGCACACACACGGCAACACTAACACACACACACACACACAGCCCTTCAAAGTAAATATACCCACCACAGTAATACTCAGTAGATAATCCTGTTTCCTTTTTTAAATCCCATATCCGCCACACACACACACGCACAGACAAACGGAGTAAATCCTATCGGAGCTGCACGTTTCTCCATATGCCTTCCCAGACAGAGATCCTCTCCTCGCCAGACTGTCATTGTCTTTTGGCTGCCCCGGCTTCCTCTCTCTCTCGATTCTCTCTCTTCCTCATCCCCATAAAAAAACAACATCCCCCACAATCCCCCACATCCTGCTAATCCTCAATCAGCCACGTCCCCAACTTTACAACAGTGTGCATTGTTGAAGCGCGCCGCTCGGATGGGCCCCCGCCACACAACAGGGGCCCCGGCACACAATGGGGGCCCCGCACTCTATCTGCGCTCCCACACACATCTCACTGCCACGCCTCACGGCCGCGCGCTTGTTTATTCATCGCGGCTGTCGGGCTACCGACGGAGATGGACCCACGCTCAGCGATTGATGGAGCTGTCGACGCCTGCAGTGTTGGTTTCAAAGCCCGCCGCTGACAGGCTGTCATTCAATCAGAGCACGGTGCTTTATAATTAATCTGCTGGTTTGTGTCTGTGAGGGAGAGGGAGGGAGAGGGAGGGAGAGAGGGAGAGAGAGAGAGGTGGACAGAGGGGGAGGGAGGGAAATGAGAAGATAGAGTTAGAGAATTAGAGAGAGTTAGAGAGAGAGAATGGCTGCGTGTGACGGAGCGAGCAAGAGAGAGATAGAGAGAGTGGGAAAGAAAGAGAGGGAGGGAGAGAGAGAAAGAGAGGGAGACATTGGGGGATGAGTGTGTCTGTGTGCAGGTGCACAACATCTATGTCTCAATATGTGAAAACGACAGCAGCCAGGTAATGCCCACACTATATTGAATCAATTATTCTGTGTGGTTGTCTGCGTGTGTGTGTCACATAACCAACAAAGGGATTTTGCAGGCAGGCTTCCCAGAAGTACGCACACCCACACAAACAAAGTAGAAAAACGTGGTGGTGCGCTCCAAAGCACGGGTTATGGCACACACCGGGTCCTTACTCCTTCGTTAAAGGTCCGGTCTGATCCCATGGAGCCTGGGCTCGCTCAGAGCTAACACAGACAAACTGATCACAACCTCTCCTTACCCCGGTGGGCCTTTCAAAGCATGGCTGATTCCTGTTAAGGAGCTGCTATCTCCCACTTACACACTCACTTAAACAGTGAGTTGGGCCTGTTTACTCATTAAGGGGATACAGCGACACGTAACTGTTCATTGTTTGCCTGTCTTACCCAGATTAAGACCAGTTGTTTGATTCCAATGGTGGAAGTTATCCTGTCAGTGACACATCGCAAGTAGACTATACTATAAGAATAACAGGGCCGAAAAAGTGTCTGTAGACAAACTACAACCTTCCCATGTTGTTACTGGCACTCGTGAATAAGCCGCTATTTAGAAGACATTGGAAATGTTTAGTAGGTAATTAAAGTGTAAAAAGTATATCAAGTCAATGGACTTGATACACAATTAAAGTGTATCAAGTCATTGGAAATAGCTAACGGAAAGCTAATGCTAGGCCGTTCTGCAAACCACCCTTCCGGATTCACAATGATGGACTTGGAATTTAACAACTTCTCTGAAACTGGGTAAGAGAGGCAAATGTTAATATTCAAATATCCCGACGTCTCTTTGAGGCTTCAACAAATTGCACAGAGACATTGCTCAACACGGGCCACAATTATTGTCATCTAGGGTTTACCGCAGTCTTGTCTTGAATCATGCATAGAGTGATGGAAATGGGTGGCTTCTAATCTTGTCCGACAGAGTGTGAGAGACTTATCTTTTGAATAAGAAGCACATGCTCTCAGCAAGACAAAAAATAACTTGTTTATTTGTCCTTGGCAGGAGAGTTTGTTCTTTATCACATAAACCACTTAACAGAGCGGCCTTTTGTCTCTCCCACTGAAAACACACAGTAAGACGTGCCTGTGTGTGTGTGTTTGTGTTTATGCTTCTTTGCATAAGTGTGTGTGTGAGAGTGTGTGTGCGTCTGAAGTGTTTCAAGACAGAAAATACCGCAAATCAATTCAGTAAATTGAACCATTCGGAAATGTCTTGGAATCATTTGAATACCATTAGAACAACAACAAACTAAATTAGGACAACCGTTGCGTCAGAAGCAGCATTTCAAAACTCATGATGTAAATTAAGAATCAAATTCTCCTTATGCCTGTTGTATTAATGATTGATGGGAATTACTATATATCCTTGCACACACACAATGTGCGTGTGTGTGTGTGTGTGTCTCTTTGTGTCTGTATGTCTTTCTGTCTGTGTGTTTATGTGATCGGCTGCTTGTGTGTGTGTATGTGGCTGCACATGGGTGTGTGTCTGTTTGTGTGCACACGCCCATGTGTACAGGTTCATGTATGTGCATATCATGTGTGTGTGTGTCCTCCAATGGGTCCCCTCTGTTCCCTCCAGTGATATGAGGAGCTAGCCAAAGCAGATCCATAGCGTGAGGGAGCGGGTGCATGAAAACACTCTGCTCCATGCATGAATACCTTCCATTCACCCAGCATCAAGCACGGAAGCCACGCGACCCAGGGCGTAACGTGCAGGGGGGGATCTAGAGCCGTGACAGACCTCCTGCTGGTGGCCGCGTCGTGTGCTTTTTAGCAGGCGGCGTCCCAGCCACGAGTCCCAGGGCTGTTGCTTGCCTCCGACTGGTTCATACAACCAACGCCATGTCGTCGTGATTAGGATGAGCGCAGGATGTTATGGCCCATTCAGCGCAGAAACAAAGACTTTTAGAAAAGGGATTTATTCAGGCGTGTATTCTGTGAGATGCTTGTTCACACGGCAGTGAATGCCGAAATTTTTACAAACTGTTCATGATTCAGGCAAATCGTTTAGGGCTCAGGATGGGTGAATAGAGTTGGAGGGTTGGAGCACATCAGTAATGGCTCAATCATCGATAATGGGGCTCTGTGAGCGAGCCCCATGTCGTAATTTCTGTCGTCGTTTCTGTATTAGCAATCCGCTGAAGTGGTTACGGATGTACTTTGGTCATGAAAGACAATATTTATCTATACACGCTTACTTGCTGCGGATGATTTGAACAACCATTTTTTTCTTCCAATACACAGAGCCTAATATTAACGGAGACTCTTATCAGGCCAGTGTCCTCTCCTCTCTGGTGTGTGTAGTCGGACAGAAGCACAAATGAACCTAGCATCATAGCGGACGCTGCCTGTAGCCAAATGTTCAACCTTTTTCTACTTTCATTGAAATGTAAAACATTGTTGGCTTGAATACGAGGCAGAAACACTAGAGTAACGTGTTTTATTTATACAATGAAGCTTGTGTGCTTTTGATCAGTTCAGCACTAACGCAGAGATAAGGCTCGCAGCTGAACACTTGAAGTTTATCGTATGGCCTCTGGTGGATGGAAGTATCCTAAATACCTTGAAAAAATCTTCAACACACACACACACACAAATTATGATTTGTGAACAAAGGTAAAGAATTATCATGACGTGACCACATGATTACACTAATATAAAAGGTGTGTGTGTGTTTTAATATGGGGGGGGGCTGTCGATGATTTCATCATGCTAAGAGAAGTCACACAGGAGTCACACATCCATGTTTTATTCATTGTTCATTCTCTACACCCTCATCTTTTCATTTATTTCGTTGTTTTTCCACCGATCCATTGGTGCCGACTGCCTCTTGCGCAGTCTGTCACGGGACCTCCACCATCTGCCTGGTGGTGGTGATGGGTGGGTGGGTAGGTGAACGGTCACAGAGGCCCCAGGGAACAGAGCGCCTCTCCTGAGTTCAAGCCCACCTCGGAGGCCCCCCCTAACCAGACAGCCTCCCCAGGCGTGTACGTGGGCCCATGTCTGCTGCTGGTGATTTAGAGCAGGCATGTTGGTGGACCAGCCACTGGAAGGCTGAACCCAGACCAGTTTCCCCTGAGTTGTGTCAGAAGTGCTTAATCCCTGCCCCGCCGCAACATGGTTAAATATGATGATTAGTTTATTTATATATACAGATTTTAAGGGCCATTATTTTTTATTTGATGTTTAGGGAAACCACCATTGTTTTCATCAAATCCAAAGCTGGACACTTTTACGAGAAACTATTCCAGCGTGTACAAGGCTGAGGCCTGCAGAAGGCTTAGTGTAGAATAGTAAATTAGGTTTTAATGAGGCCTGCTTTTAGAATATAAAGGACTTGAGACCAGGGGAAGAGCATGCATAATTATAGCCGGTTTTATTTAGGCCTCACATTATATAAGTCTCAAGTTTGGCAAATTGCTGTACCCTGGGTGTGAAGTGCTCGTAGCATGTGCATACTATATTGCATAGCACAGCTTACTTAA
Source organism: Enchelyopus cimbrius (assembly GCA_027122795.1). NCBI lineage: Eukaryota > Metazoa > Chordata > Actinopteri > Gadiformes > Gaidropsaridae > Enchelyopus > Enchelyopus cimbrius. The sequence continues at coordinate 8,309,358 of JAOPJJ010000122.1, forward strand.
TGCAAAGTGCAATGTCTGAACTTCAGGTGTGGTTCAGGTGTGTGTGCGTGCGTGCGTGTGTGTGTGTGGTGTGTGTGCGCATCTGTACACCGATGCAATTCATCTGGGTCTGTGGATGTCCCTTTATGAGGGTCTGCTCTAATTAAGCTGCTTACTCCTCTAAATATATGGGGGTGTGTGTGAGAGAGTGTATGCACATGCGTATTTGCATATTGTGTGTGTGTGTGTGTGTGTGTGTGTGTGGCCACCAACCACGAGGACATTGCATCATGAGAGGGATTCAGGAGCACTGTGATATGAGAGAGAGAGAGAGAGAGAGAGAGAGAGAGAGGGTCAAAGGATTTAATATGTGTGCATCCTCACAGCCGTAAGTATATGCGCGTGTATGTGCATGGGCGCGTGCATTTTTGTGTGCCTTTGGGTATAAAACAGGTGGCAAAGTAATGAATGGGTAGAAAGTGGTGTGTCTTTGTGGTGGTGGGTGGGCGGCCCAATTGGTAGTGAGACCGATGGAGAGAGAAACACAGGAGGAGGGCGAGCGGAAAGGGGGGGAAGGGACAAAGGAGAGAGAGGAGTATATATAGAGACAGATAGAGAGAGAAGGAGAGGGACAAAGAGAGACAGACAGACAGAGGCAGAGAGAGAGAGAGAGAGAGAGAGAGAGAGATTAATATTTATTGCTCATAGAAGGAGAGAGACAGAGAGAGGGGAGATGAGGCAACAGGAAGGAGTCTATATATATGAATATATACTGTATAAAGAGGGAGAGAGGGAGGGAGATAGAGAGAGAGAGGGAGAGACAGAGAGAGAGAGAAGGCTATACACGGAGAGAGAATGAGGCCGGCAGAGAGACCCTGTGTGCTTTGATGGGTGGTGTGTTTGAACCCCACCTGTAAGCCGGCCACTGTGTCAGAGCAGTAAACGGGCCGAGGCCAGCAGGCGATTTAAACAGGGGGACAGGATGAAGGCCGCCAGGGGGAGGAGAGGAGGGGAGGAGGAGGAGAGATAGAGGACCCCTGGGTAGCTGAACCCACCCACATTAATTACAGATGCAGGGGAAGAGAGAGAGAGAGAGAGAGAGAGAGAGAGAGAGAGAGAGAGAGAGAACGAAAATGAGAGAGAGAGAAAGAGAGGAAGACACACACAGGGAGGAAGGCAGAGAGAGAGAAAGAGAGTGAGGGAGAGAGAGACAGAGGAAGAAAGGGAGAGATACACACAGAAAGGGAGGAAGAGAGAGAGGGGGGTAGGCAGAGAGAGAAGGAAACAGAGATAGAGAGAAGGGATGAGGGGGCATTGGAAGAGCTATAGTCGAGTCACATGCTATGGTCTTGTTAATCCAACCCTGATCTCACACACTTACGAGTGCACCCAGCAGGCCTTCTCCACACCACTGTGGCCTCAGGCTTGTACGGAGGACAGTCTGAATTACACCATGATGCCTTTACGCGCACATTTTTCACATCTAAATTGGCTCCCCGTGAAAGAGACCTCCATTACCATTATGAGGCCAGACTATAATAAATTACAAAGAAAAGAGTGATTGAATATAAAATCACATTACTTTTAGAACCTAAAAGCGAAAATCAGTTACGAGCATACGATATAAAAAAAATGCTAATGTAGATTGGTGTTGGCCGGTCGTGTTCAACACCATTAAATAACGTTATAACCGTTTGTCAGTTTTTCAATTGCAGACTGGCTTTTTTCCTGCGTGAGTCAGAAGCACTCTGGTCATCCATCATCCTGCAGGCCCCGGCCTGCCAGAGCACAACGGGCTGTTAGCACAACAATGAACAAGGCTGGACCGGCCCCTCATCCAGTGTTCAGTGTTCAGCCTCAGTGCCCAGCGTCCGTCAGTGAGGGTTGCTGACACGGGACAGTGAATAAGAGGAAACAACGTAACCTCAAATCAGACTATAAAAAGAGGAATTACTTTATTAATCCGCAAAATGGCGACATTTATTTTCACTCTTTAATTACATTGTACATGCATACACACAGGCCCGAAAGACATGCAAACAAACAGACAGGCCCATAGCCACACAATGGGAGAAGTCCGAAAGCAGCTCAAATTCCGTTAAAGCACACCCTCGAGTGTAATATTGCGAACTAAAACTAATACCAACACAATATAATGTATAATCAAAAAATATCCACGTTAATGGACAATTTGCTCTAAAATTTGTAAGGTTTTTGCGAGCGTGGGTCGCGATTCCATGGAAACACATGGGGTCTGACCACCTCCGTTCCACTCATAATTGTAATGGAACGTAGTTTACCTCTCCGGCAACTAATCCAACCCTTAGCTACGTTTTGGCAACAGAAAGGATTTTCTAGTACCATATGAGTGAAATCTGAGCTGACGTTAATGTTGATCGCCGTCTCGGAATTTCCCGAACTGACTCAATACTGCACAGATCAACAGAAAATGCTTATTTTTGTATCACCCAGTTATAACAAAGATGCAGATTTTTGTTCTTTTATATTGTGTTATAAAACGTCTTCACCGCGGTCACAATGGTGTCTCTCACGCCGAAGGGAATAGACCACCCTCTCGGCTAAAACGGGATACTTTATTCTGTAAATGTGACTTTGTCAGCTGACAGGTGGTTCGTGATTTATTTTCACGGGTAATAAATAACGTTTCTAATAATAAAAATAATAATAAAATACTCAGCTCGGACTTGTTTCATTTTTATCTTATATTATCGATGTCGCCACAGAGTTGGCAAAGTAATATTTTGAGTAATGAGTCAGGCGTGCTGTAATGCTGATTTGAGCACGGTCAAAATGTCTTGTCGACCAATCAGATTTCTCGGTCGGAACTACTTGCAATGTAATCATGCAATGTTGAAGCGAGAGGCTGCCACGTAGTGCCACGCCAGGGAGCAGATGCCTTGCTCAAGGGCACCTCGGCAGTGCCTGGGAGGTGAATCCAGTCAGCAGTCCACCTCCATCCTTGTGGTCTGAGCTGGACTTGAACCGGCGACCCTCCGGTTCCCAAGCCGAGTCCCTTATGGCCAAGTCCTGGGACTGACCTGCTGCCACCCCATATGGGGAGTCTATGCAGCGTCCCATAGATCATAAAGTCTGGTTGCATGTGCACGCACTACACTGCAAATGCACACTACAGTGCTGCTTGTTTGCAAATGTTGCCTTCCCCCCTCTTACCACAGACACACACACCCATGACCATCCCCCCATTCTCCTGACACCGTCCATAGGGGTCAGCGGCACAACATCCGTTGTGACTGATGCGTCTTCCCGGGTCACGCATGACCCTTGACCTCCCCCAAGCCGGGGTAAGTGATGAGGGTACGGAAAACTGAAAGGGTCTTCGACAGCGCTGTAAATGTCGCTCATTACTGGACAATTGCTTTTTTTGGG
>JAOPJJ010000122.1:8320685-8330717 GCA_027122795.1 Enchelyopus cimbrius
TAGATAGATAGATAGATAGATAGATAGATAGATAGATAGATAGATAGATAGATAGATATACAGTATCTATTTATTTCTATATCTCTGTGTGCGTGTGCGCCTGTTTATTCATTCCCCAGTCATTCCATAGCTAGTAAGGATTTGGGACCCGGCCTCCTCCCATCCTAATTTCCCGGCCTGTTCCCTCCACATAGTCTGCGAGGCGGGGAGTGTGACAGCAGAGCAAGCCGTGGCTCCTCGTCCTACCCCCTCCTCCCTCCCCCTCCTCCCCTCTCCCTCGCCCGTCTCAGGGCCCTCGCCGTGGCACCTGACAGCCCAGAGCTTTGTCAGAGCATGGGAGACACCCCTATCTCTCCTCCTTCTCCCTCTTTATCCGTCCCGCTCCCTCCCTCTCATTCTCCCTCTCTCTCACGCTGTCTCCCCTCGCTGCCTCTCGCCCGCCGCCACATCTCTTGTAAACTCCTCACACAGAGGAGGACTCTCTGCGGTTTCAGGGAAGTGGCAAAATGTGCAACGCATCATTCGGCACGTAGGAGCGTGCGAATGAGGGCCAGGTTATGTGACACATGCTGCGCCGTCCGCGTTCCCCGGAGCTCCACGCCACCTCCTACTCCTCCTCTGTGATCTTCTCCTTCATGTGCACCTCCTCTCTCTCTCTCTCTCTCTTTCTCACTTTCTCTCTTCCCTCTCTCTCTTTCACTTTCTATGTCTGGCTGTCACTCTGTCTCTCTCTCTCCCTCTCTCTCCCTGTCCCTCTCTGTCTTTGTCTCTCTCTCTCTCTCTCTCTTTCTGCCACCCTGTCATGAGAGCGTCGGGTTCTGTGTCGTGAGAGTTTTGAAATGAAGTTCCTTGTTGACATTCAGAAGGCAGGAAAGTATGCATAATTAAAAGGTGTGAATATTGTATGTATATTGTATGTATGGCGTGTAGCGCAATGATCAGACACGCAGGAACGCCAACATGACGCACAGGCACATGCTCAGAAGGTGTTCACATACTCAGACTGGTAGGCAGGGAAACAGAGGAATAAAAGTGATATTGTCAGCTGTACATAAACAGGCACAATATGCGTTGACAGACGCATATATATACACACACACACAGACCCATACACATAAGACATAGAAAGTCACTTGAACGGTAAGAGATATGCAAGGGTTACACAGGCCTGTGGAAAAATACGACGATCTAATCTCATGTAACATAATAAACTGTCTGGGGGAAAATGTGTGCAAAGGCAGGGTGTGCACTGCACGAGCCAGCAGACGCACGCGGCATTATGAATCACACCCGTTCACATTGTAAAGCCATCACACACTTTCCCGTGACAGTACGATAACAAATGAGCACAGGAAGTGGCCATCAAAGGCCTGCAGACCATCAAAGGCATACAGACCATGAATGATTTACACAGGGACATTGTCATCCCAGAGGGACGCAGCGATGCCGAGGTGCCTGTGTGCCACGTGCACATATGTGTGTGTATTCGTGTGTGTGTGTGTTCGTGTGTGTGCAACAGCACTGGAAGACGGTCTGCGCTACTCAATTCTTCCTGGAAACCGCCGCGCGTCTCTGCTGTCAATCAAACACCAGCGTCAGCGACACTGGAGGGGACTCAAACTCCAAGGAAAGCTAGCTTGTATCCTTTTTGCAGATCACTCCATATCACATACCATTTTTCAAAATTTATCAATTGATGAAGATATACAAATGTTCACAGTTAAAGCAAGGCGTCACATATACCCAACAAAGTTAAACCTGTCAATCTGGTACCCTCGTTCTCACTCACCATTATGTATTCATCATTGACAAGAGCAATTCATTGAATCCATGTCTCACATATTAAACGGCTGTAATTTTTACAAAGGTCTTTATGTATCCAGGCATGATAGGATTGTGGACATTATATCAGAGAGTCTACCATCCTTATTTTCTCCAACAGTGTCAATATATGTCAATTGTTGCTCCTCACAAATGTCTGTTTTCTCTAATGTAAATGCCACCAGGCCTGATATTATGATCATTGATGAGAACAGTAGAAATGTGTTCATTCTGGAAGTAGGATGCTGTTTCGATTCTAGCCTAGAGGAAGCTTACTTAACAAAGCTGGTAAAATATCACCCTCTTGTACAACAAATATCTGGCCTCGGCTACAACTGTCAATATCTGGTACTTATCTTTGGCAGCCTGGGCCGTGTGCATAGGCTTGTCATTAGGGGTCTTAGAATAGTTGGCTTTACAAAAGGAAGGGCAAAAGAACTCGCCAAATACTGCTCAATATCCTCCATTATTGGAAGTCGCCACATTTGGAGGAGAAGGTGTTGTGTGTATCCATGATAGGTTTGTACGGTCATCAGACCCACATTTCTGGATCGTGCCGAAGCAATGCTCCGTGTCTGTAACATTTATGTCCTTATGTACCTATTATGAAATGTGGACATGAATAAAGAAGTTAAAATGTGTGTGTGGGCATGCACTCTGCCAGTCAATCTCTCTCATCCGTCCATGAAATGTATCTGTGTTCAGCCGTGGTTTCGACAGACAGGTAATGAGCCGTTATTGTTTTAATGGTAGCCCATGATATTCTTCCCCGGGTTGTGAATCTGATTCCCGAGCTCCGAGCCGAGATCAGAGCGCCAGGCAAAGAGTGCCGGCGTTCCCCGTGCCATCAGGATGCGCGTCCTACGTACGCGGGTGCCATCAACAGAGCTAGCGATAGCCCCTATCTGGATGAGAGGTCAGGGATTAGCCCGGTGCTAAGCTAGCTGTGATCACAGGCTGTGGGGGCGATCCAAATGAACAGCGCCAGGGCACGGCCTGGCAGATTAGTCGTAGGGATTGGGTTTTTATTGAAACAGAGAAAGGGCCGCCTGGATGGTATGAGTGGCGTTCTGGACAGCTGGCTGGAGGACCACCCGACCGCCTACATTGTCCCACCACAACGTGATGGATTGGTTGCCGAGGTGGACACCTGACGGTCCGCCTGGCTGGTGTGTGCGCGCAGACTGTTTGCCAACCTGGTGGTTTGGCGTGGTTCTGTCGAAGGGAACAAGCGTTGCTCTATTAGTGGACAGAGATAAGAGCTCTCAAACACTTAGACCCGGGGGCACTAGTGTTAAATCCCAAGCCACTGGGCCCTGCCCTTTGTTGACGCTGAAGAGTATGGGATGGCATGCTGATCTTTTTTTCTTCCATCTGCATTGACTTCCTTTTGGTCTTTTCATTTACTTGTAGAATCCTGCTGGAAGATAAAAGTTCTAGCGCCGTCTTCCTGGAGGCCTTCTGATTCACTTGGGCAAGGATGGTTAGCAATAGCATCTGCGTCCTTGAGCCGTTCAGCGTTCTGACACAGCCTATCACAAGCCCCTCTAAGGTCACCTGACCTCGTGTTTACCAAATCCCATGCAAAACCAACCACCACCAGCCCTGCTATGACTGTCTTCCTGTCATGTATTAAAAAACAAGAAAAGTAAACCCTAACCCACCTGAATGTGAATATAATTCCCTGCGATGATACTTCATCGTTTGGCCCGGCACGGCAACACTTTGCATTGTGGGTAGGGAGGGCACGGCCAACAGGCCTCATTAGCTCCACCGCATCCTGCGGAATCGGATCTCCGGCATGACGGCACGCCTCAGAGCTGGAGCGGAGGGAGCGGGTGTCAGACGACCCGCCCCCGGTGGCGTCCCCAACTCAAGTGGAGGCGACACCTTGACGGCCGTAGTTTGACACCGGAGAGTGGCGTGTGCGAGGCGATCGACTGTGTTTCCCTGACGGCACTGTGCGAGGGATTGGTTTGTTTTCCGTTTGAGATCGGAGTGTTCTTTCCCGAGAGTTAATGGTCACCTGAGGCAGGACGCAGATGAATAAATAAAATCTGTCTTCTGTCTAATTGTGTTGCTCTGTGAGCATCACCTCTGCTGGGTCTCTGTGCGGTGCTCGTTGGAAACTTTCTGATATTTATATGCATTGTTAGGTGTTTTAAGTTGCATAACAGTTATGTATGGTGACCTAGTGAACTGAGATGACTAGCAGATGGCCTCAGACAGACCGGTGTCAAATTGTTTACTTGCGGTGAACTGCATCAAACAATTCAGAGGTCTAGCCTTGTGTCAACAGAAAAGTGCAAGACTCCTACGACTGCTGATATACTATCTTTAACTTACAAAATAAGCCTTTTGAGGAAGTCAAAAAGTTGCTTTCCCAGGGGTTCAAAGTGCTATGTGCTTTGTATCTGAAAGAACACTGGACTTCTATTCACAGCGGTATTCAAAATCTCAAAGGATTACTTACAACAAGATTCTTCGGAAAGTGGAAAATCTTAAGTTCAACACAAGAAAGTCATATTCTATATTGCTTCTCTTTGTCTACGTTGTGGTATGTCTCCTGAGCCAAACTAGGCGAAAATTATTTAGTTTTTGTGTTACTATTTTTCATTGAATTCCACATCTCCCTACTTCCACATCTTACAAATAACACGTGGCAAATAAAGTCAAGGACATAGCTAATTCTTTATGACATGAATTTTGTTTTTATTTGTAATTTTTTTTATCACATTTTGCATTAAATTAAAGAGGTTTTTTTTTAACTTTACAACATACATTAAGCTGTGATTCAGATGTTAAGGACGTGGAGAGGGTAGGACAAAAAACGTTGTGACATCACAATATTTTACAAGCTTACAAAGTTCAAAAGGTTGAGTATCTGAGCGCAGAGGGAGAGAGAGAATGAGAAAGTGAGAGAGAACAAGAGATATTATAGAGAGAGGGTCTGATTCAGTTTGTATCTAGTAGCAGTCTATCATCATAGCAAGGATAAAAAACAGAAAAGGCACACACCAAAGAATCTTACTGGCCACAACAGCCTTCACAGTCGAGCCCAATTCAAACGCTAATCGCCAAAATGATTGACGCTCATTTACAAAATTTCAAACACGCTCCTCAAGACCACGTTTATCGTCTTCGCGGGATGTGAACACTTCACCTTCTGGCCTGAAAAGCGCATTTTCATGTTCACTCTCCGCACGGACATCGAGTTTTCCCGGCAGACATGAGACGCTGCCTCGCCCACCTCTTCCCTCCTGCTTAATTCATAATCTGTTGCACACAAAATATCCAAGTCTGTGCAAGAGACTCTCGGGTCAAAAACATCCTCATGACTGAGCAGCTAGGGGGCGTTGATCTCTAAGTACAGTCTGGAGGGGTGCAGTCTGCCATGCTGTTCTAAGCGGGACGAAGGGACAAAGGTCAAACGATGACCCCTCTCCCTCCATGACACACTGGGTGATCCTGGGGTCAGGCTGCTAAACCTGACCTCCCCCAGGCGGGGTGAAGGGAGACTTTGGCACCCCTTCACCCCCTGGACATAACCCCCATCCTAATACTGGGAGGAACACATAGGAAGGCTATGTTAGTTGGGTTAACACATAGGGATGGGCGATTCGTCTCCACCCTGCTCCACTACACTCACAACAAGGGGAGTGCTCTGCTGGGTGGGTGGGTGAGTGGGTGGGTGGTGGCGGGAAGGGTGGGGAGTAATATTAGAAAAATTGCATAATGAAAAAAAAAAAGGCAAAAATGTGTTGGATTGGTAAATTGGTAAACTTTCCCACCTGATAAGACCTCGGTTTGAAGTTGCGATCATGAATTTTTAAATCTCGCTGAAATGCTTTTGAACTCTGAAATTCTACGGACGTATACCTGCTCGTATCCTAGTGGTTTGTAAACATTCCCACAGGAGCCAGCCTGTGTCTGAGTGCCCAGTGTATGCTATACACCAGAACCGTCAAGTCCAGTTTTTTCAAATGGATGCGATTGGCCACTGTTTGGATGTGGTTTTATTGCAGTCAGCACCAGCATGGCCCTTCTCAGAATGAGGGGCCGTCTCTGTTCAAAACCATCATTGCTCAATTATTCAGTTCACCATCACTCAAATCAAAACGAATATCAAAAGAAAAAGACAAAAGAAGGAAAAAAAAATTAAAAAACAATACCAGAACTTTTTTAAATTGTAAAATAGAAAAACACTCACTACATCATCATAGACAGTCAGCACAACATAAAGGGTTGCTTTAAGCGTATTGATGGCACAATCCAAAATGAACCACAAAATGTGTGTGTGTGTGTGTGTGTGTGTGGTGTATGGTCTGTGTGTGTGTGTGTAAAGGGGTCCCTTCTTCAAAAGCCCCTCTTCCTTCTCATCAGTACAGTGAGCTGTGTGCTGTCTAGGATCACAACAAGAACATCTACATTCTTCAATTGCCTTTTTTTTGTTATCAAACCAGGGAAATACCATGACGTAAGAAAAAAATTAAAATAAAAAATACTACAAGGAGACAGAATTAACAGCTATAAAAGTAAAACAGCTTCACTACTTTAGGGTGTAAGGCACAAATTTACATGTGGAAGAGAAACAGGCAATCCAAAAGTGGACCTTTTTTTCAGTTGTTGTAATTGAAGTTTTTGTTGCCTGTTTGTCTTTGTGTCGCTGGGTGAGATGAAGATTGGATTCAGGAGGGAGCCATCTTCTTCTCTCCCTTTTGTGTGGACACAGGTCCCCAAACTTTCCTGACTGCTGCTGCTGCTGGCTTTTCATATCTTTCGCAACATGCAACAGTGGGATTTGATTTGATGGCACCAGTGGGCTGGCAAACAATCAGGACAGTTACCGACTTGACGTGAGAAAAAACCACAGTGCTGATTGGGGGATGCTCATTGGATGAGTGAAAGGGCAGTGTATGTGTGTGTGTTTTGGGTGTGTGTTGCTGTGTTTGTGTGTCTTTGTTTGTGTGGCTGTATTGTTTGTGTTGTTTGAGTTATATTTTTAGGAAGTTTCTTTTTCTCATGATTGATCGAGATCAACATCAAGATTCTGGTCCGCAAAGGGTAAAAGTCCCTATCTGGCACAGTTTAAATAAATATCTCCTCTATACAAAGGTAACATATGTCTTAATCTGCGGAGCCCGACTCCACAGAACCCACAGTAAGAACTCATGGACCTGAAGACATCAACAAAGTTCTCCTGACTCCAGTTTAATGACTTTAAATATTTGTTGTTTTTTTCACACTTGATTAATCAATATTAAAAAGAATTCCTCCCTTTGTCCTTTTTCTCAATTTCTCTGAGCCTAAAAAGTCATGTTTTTGTTTTGTTTTCTTCAAAAGCACTTAATAAAAAATAAATACAACAAGCTATTAGTATTAACAGTCATGTGTTATTCAGAAATCACTTCGGCAGAGGATTCTCTGGGCGCAGGCGTCCAATCACACGGAGACAGGCCGATTCTCTAGGCCCCGGGTGAGCCAATCACAAGGTTATAGGCCGGTTCTCTGGGCCCGGGCGTCCAATCACACAGAGACAGGCCAATTCTCTGGGCCCGGGTGTCCAATCACACAGAGACGTGTTTCTCTGTACTCCGGTTGAGCAGTAACACTGGGAGGCTTTTCACAGTTTCCTACGTAAACTCCTGGCCTTCTGTTGCCCTTCCAGTCCAAGCACAAGTGTCTGTGTTCAGTCCCCTAGTGGCCTCCTTCCGTCCCTCCCCTCTCCCTCACCACAACCAAACAACCCCGTCCCCTCCCCAAGTTCTGGAGGTACTGTACAATGACTACTGTGCGTGTCTCGGCATTGTCTCACTGTGTGCTCTTGTCGGGCGGACGGAGTACAGAAAACATCAAGTCAAACATCAACGTCAAGTCCCAGTGAACAGAGAGCAGAGTCCACAGAAACAATGCCTCAGATGCTACAAGGTGACATTTGTTGCTATTGGATGAGTTAGAGTGTAGGGGCGGTGTCTCGTATTCTTATTTTTCGTGGGCAGGGGGCGGGGCCAAGTTTTACCGTGTATGTTTCCAGAGAGACTGGGGGTGGGCCGGCCAGAGCATTAACCCGCTGATAGCAACCAACGACAACAGCGATTTATATTAATATTTACATATTTATAAAAAAAAAGAAAATGTCTTCTCAGAAAGTGTGTTGCATTTTCCACCGGACTGAACATCGACAACATAAAGGACAAGACAGGAGATGCATCTTGTTTTTCTTTCGTTCTCTCCCACCTTACCCTACGCCTCCGTCCATGGTCTCCGGACCGGCCCCGCCCGACCCACTATGTGCAGGAGTCGCTGGCCGGGCCCTTGGTCGACAGCGACACCACGGAGGGCTTGGGCGGCACGTCGGGCTTCAGGTACTTGAAGGCGGCCCGGGGCAGCGAGCCGTAGGGGCTCATCCCGGCCTGCCGCGACAGGGACACGCCCTGTGCCGTCATGTGTATGGAGTCCACCCTCTGCGGGGCCGGGGGGGGCGTCTCCACGCGGTTGAAGCTGTGGTGTCTCGCCAGGTGGGAGGAGTTGGAGGAGTTGGTGTTGTGCTTCTTGAGGCCGGAGGACCCCGCGCCAGCCGAGGACCCGCCCCCGCCCTTTCTCAGCCCGTACACCGAGGAGTGCACCTCCAGGCGCTTGCCCATCTGGGGCACGGCAGGGGGCACAGTGAGGGACGCCTCTCTCTGGGGGACCCGCGGGGGCAGCATCCCGTCGGGGTCCACCATGCTGAGGTTGTGGCAGGGGCTCTTGGTGGTCTTGTACTCTAGGGTGGCCCCTTGGTCGTCCATGGGGTTGTGGTGGTGGCCCAGGCCCGGGTCCCCGCGGTGGGGCTGCTCCACGTACTCGTGCTGGTAGGCCTGCTGGTGCTGCTGCAAGTGGGACTGGAGCTGCAGCTGGTGCTCCCGCAGGGGCAGCACCACCATGCCGGAGATGTGCCCCGGGGAGGCCCTCAGGGGCAGATCAGTGGGGATGACGTGGGAGCCCATCCCGGCCATATCCTTGGTGCAGGCGTTGATGAGGTTCTGGTTCCTCTCCCACTCGCGGCTGCCCCGGCTGGGCTTGCGGCGGGGCTGCATGGGGGTGGACTCGGGCGTGGGCAGGGCGGAGAGGTCCAGGTGGTGCTGGTCTGCCTTGATCAGCATCTTCCCGTTGGCCGCCAGCCTCCCATTGTGCATCAGCGGGGTGAGGATGGCCTCGGGGCGGCCGTCCTTGGCCTGCGTCTCAAACAGGCCTGTCAGCTTTGTGACGCTGTTCATGGAGCCGCGGCGTGAGTGGAGGTGGTGGCCATCCTTCTCCTTGCGGCCGGGTAGGTCCACGTCACGGCGCCGGTGGTCGCACACGCAGTACACTATGATGCCGGAGAAGATGGCGCCCATGGCGAAGGCCAGGATGACGGCGATGGCCAGCAGCGTAATGGGGACCAGCTGGTCACGCCCCTTCTGGTAGCTCTCCCGGATCACACCTGGAGAGAGAGAGTACATTCAGAGTACTGATGTGGGGGAGAACGTTAGGACGAAGGTTCCTGTATAGAGACAACTGGGAACGAAACAGAGACGCTGCTGAATTGATTCCTGCTTTGGAAGAAAGCATTAGGGACCTGACATGTTGGATGGGGGGGGCAGGATATGCAAATACTGTCCAATATGTTCTGTCAGAAACACCTATTGAAAGTGGAAACACATTAAGGCAGGTTCGGAAGTAGCTTCCCAAAGAAGCCCGACTCAGTGTGTTTTGGGGGGGTTTTCACGCTCCACATTTTAAATCTGAGATAAAGCCTTCTGTTGAAATGAAAAAACGGCGAATAAGCGGGGATAAAGGAGCCTGAAATACCCTTTGTCCTTCACCTCACAGTTATGAAAAAGGGAGACTTTTCATAACGCTGGGATGCAATCGCTTGAATCTGAGGAAATACATGAAATGGCCTTTGATTGGGTGCTAAATCCAATGGGCTGTGTCATCTGCGTCTTATCAAAGCACCATTTTCCCAGGCCGCCCCCCACTTGCTGTAGTACGGTTTAATAACAGATAATTCAATGAAACAATTCCACCTTCCGCGAAGCTCACCCTCGGAACGTCGCAGAACATTGTAGCTGTTTATGTGTGGGTGTATGGCACTCATCGGGGACAGAGAGAGACAGAGAGGGAGAGAGAGAATGAAAGAGGGAGATTGAGAGAGAGAGAGAGAGAGAGAGAGAGAGAGAGAGAGAGAGA
>JAOPJJ010000122.1:8448616-8462109 GCA_027122795.1 Enchelyopus cimbrius
ACACACACACACACACACACACACACACACACACACACACACACACACTGATTACAGGGTTGATGTTTCTTGGTGTCCTGAAGGAAGTGCACTAACAGCTGACCTTGGCATTGTTAATAACATGCACAACCAGTTGGAGCTCGGAGGGACTGCCTTGCAAATATAAGGATAACACATTTTTCCCTATTGTGGTTTTCCCTCCTTTTGACCTGTTGACCTGTGTTCTCCTGTTTTGGTCACCATTTCCAAATATAGGTATCCACGGACTCTCTGTGAATCCCTAATAATGTAAGAGCGCTCAATCTTTTCAAAATCTATTTAACATTTGAAGAGACTGTTTAAACTCTACCTGTGTTCAAAGCCTAGTAGTATTACCAAGATCTTGTGAAATGGATGTTTGCACTGAACAGATGGAATCTCTCGCCGCCCTCTCTCTCTCTTTCTCTCTCCCTCCCTCTCTCTCTCGCTCTGTGTGGGTGGTAGGTAGGTTGCATTTGAGGGAAAACGTATGCACACACAAATGCACAAGCACAGAGGCATACGCGTGAAGGAATACATTGTGTGGGTTTTGAAAGGGCACAGACCCCTGTGCATGTGTGTGTCAATATTGAAAAGCAATGCAACATTTAGAGTAGTTATAGTACAAGCATGAGCTGAATCTTTAATAACATTGTGACCTACTTCCCGTTGGGTAAAAGTCAACGTTGTCACCATCAATGGCAGCCAGCTGCTGTTGGAAAAATGTCCTTAGCGTTCGCTAATGTCACTAACATGTCAGCCATTTTAATTATTCATGGGTAGACTGTCTGAGCCATTTATCTCTGCACCCTTTAATTGAGCTTGAAATGTCCTCCTCCCAACTTGCACTCTTTTTGTTCAACATTAAGGGGAAGGGCAAGCTGAATGTCAGACGGCCTAGCCTGTTGATTATTAGGTGGCTTTGGTCACCCTCCAAACCAGAGCCTCTCCAAGCCACTTGTTGGTCAACACTGGGTCAGAGTTGCGTTATTGAGAGATGGCATGTAAACATCTGACTTTTGTCTGAAAACACTCTATTAATATAAGACAGAGTGCTGTGTGACTGGCATACAGCCATACAGAAATGTGTCATGAATTAGAATACGTGTGTTCAAAATAGTAAATTGTTTGGTAAATGCTCTCGCTCTCTCTTTCTCTTTCTGTCTCTCTCTTATTCCGTATATGTTTTTTTCCTCAAACGCGCGCACACACACGCACACGCACACTGACAAAAGCAATCAATGCTGGTCTAAAAAGAAGCAGACACATTTTGATTAGCCACAGCTGGATAGGGACATCTAGTGGCCGTCTTTTGAACTTCATTTACACATATATAATGGGCGACTTTTACATTATTATTTGCGTTTTTCTATCCTGAGGGCCTGTTTAGTATATACAATCAAATATAAAAGCTTTGTTTGTTTTTCCTTCACCCTGCTGGACTGGACTGGACTCCTGTTTTATATATAGCTGCTACATGCCTCATAATTTACACACGCACACACACACGCGCGCACACACACACATTTGCAAAGTTTTATTCAAACGTTCGAGTCTTATATTCACCAATCACAAATAGCAATTTATTCTACAATTCGGTTTGATAGACAGTGAGATAACGGCTGAACAACATCAGAACGATAAGGGACTAACTCGAAATTGTAAGCGATCTCCAATGACCATGATGCATTGCACCTAAACAGACAACATCGTGACACATCTACAACATTGAAAGCTTCCTCACAGGAACCCATCCATTTCATAACTTTAGAGCCTCGTTTTGATTTGTGTTTTGCGAAAGGGGCTTTGCCTGTATGTTTAAGCAGTCACAGTCAGTGTGTCCGTCATTGAATGACACGATTCTTGCATCAACATGTTTTGGCTAGCTTATAACCTTGGCTAGGAAAATGCTCGGCGTGCCCCTAGTACTCTTGTGCTAAAGCTAGCCTACCTACCGTTAATCAAACAGCTACACCTTGTGTGAGACTCACATTACAGGGCTGCTGGTGCATGGTGGCTCAACAATACCGAATGGTGAGTAGCTAGCATTATTTAGCTTTATAATGTGCCAACGTTAACGTGTTAGGTCTGGTGATGCTGTGCGACGTTGGCTGGCTACACTTTTGACAGCTAGCTTACTAAAAGTTAGCTTCCCTGTTCAGTATCCAGCGTAGGTAGTTTGTTTGTAACTGACAAGAAGATGTCGATAGTTTTGCACAATATACGTGTACGTGTACATGCATATACATGGCTTCGGAAGAGCTTCCCATAATAATATAGTTTAGTGGTGTGACGAGCTGACGTGTTAACGTTAGGCTGAATTGTCTCTCAGTTGTACGTGGGAATGTTGATTGTGATCACGTGAGTTGCAACAGGGAAGTAAATAGTGCTGCAAATTGTTATAAAGTCCCTCGTTTGAAATACGAGTGGTTTGCAACCCAAATCCATATCCAATGTATTACTCTCGATGACTTCTGGTCAGACCGATTATTTTGCCTTTTACTGGGCTCCTAAATGACTGAAAGCTGGCCAACTCACTTGAGGTAATAATCAGCTATTCTGTTTGTACAAGGTGCTGTTCATTTGAATCACGGATACTGTAGAAATAGACTTATTTCAATATGCCCAAATTGTTCGTACTTGTGGGCTGACTTTACTGGGCCATTATCAGTCAGGACGCTTGTATGCATAGTTACAGATAACGTTTCAGCTGTCTCGGGCGAGGCTGATTAATGTAAAATGTCATGTACCTTTGTCAAAGGGTACACTGTTTCACCTGTAAGGTATATGTCTTACGTTTGTCAGTCATTGCCACCGGTTCATTAATGTATAGAATAGGGTAGTTCAGTTCGAAAATCTGTCTAAATAGAGAGATATGGGGCAAGAGAAAGGGGGATAAGCTATATATTTTCAATGTATGTATTTGATATGCTAGTCCATTTCCACCGTTTATACAATTGCTTTAGAATTCGGTCTCAAAATATTGTTTCTTTCTACATTTCAGCTTTCTTGAACTGACCTTTCCAGGATAACTTTGGTACATCTACGACTTCCATTCTAAGATGACTTAGTCATTACCCTGGTTTTCCACATACATCATATAGATCTGCAAAAGAGAGGATTAATACGCCGCCAGTCCAGTACCGTACATGGTGGGGGTGAAACATAACAACGATGAACCTCCATCAAGTCCTCACCGGGGCGGTCAATCCAGGGGACAATTGCTTCTCCGTGGGGAGTGTCAACAATGTGCCATTCACGGTATGAGATTCTCTCTTGGAATTAACTAATAAACTGATATGGCCCATGTTTTAAGACCTAACTAGACTGCAATGATCCCGTTTACTCTTTTTATGACCATTAATGTCTTCACTGTTTGACCAAAGGAGTGTGTAGCACTCCCTAAAGATGAGGCGCCCTAGTTGGGATTATAGTTACTATGAAAACCTTTTTTTCCTTTTGGAGCTGCCATTTATTGTATATTTTTTTATAATCAATATTGGGGATTCAATGTCAATATAAAAAGCAATCGTCCTAATTGATTCTTTGCTAGACCCCATTTACATTTTCCATAGCGTATTGACATGACTGGATGGGGATATTGTAAATGACGTTTACATTATGGCTGAAATATGTTGCAATATTATACATGTAAATACCTGCACACATTCACAAGTGTTTTGCCTAATTACGTTGTTTTTAATAGCATGGTTAACGGTTGGACGGATTAAAATATCAAGGCTAGCAAGCCTGCTGTGACATGTGCCATGTGACAAATGCTCCAGCACATTTTTAAAAGCCACAACCCTCCCGGCTATGAATGCAACCTTACAGAGTGACTTTGGTCATAGTGCTCCGAGAGAGCTCGTCCCAGAGAGTTTCTCACAGGACTGCCGGATTTGCAGGGTTATGGTCCTAGAACAGGCTGTCCCTTTCCTTGAATGAGGCAGCCTATAAACCATTAGGATGCAGGAAATGAGCACATCACAGCTTCAAGTACACAGCACTCAATGAGAAATATCAAAGTAATCCATTCTGCGTGGGTTTCACGAGAGGGCAGTCTATCTGATTGTGGGAAACTGTTGGTGGTGTGGACAGATGTACTTTTTTTCGCACAGTTGTCTCATCCCTGTCCCGAGCTCCTGTCCCCTGACTTCCCTCATCTGTCTTTGGGTGTGACAGGCCTATGCGTCGGGCTGTGATGTGGTGATCTTGGGGAGTGACTTTGAGCGGCTGCAGATCATCCCCGGGGCGAAGCATGGGAACATCCAGGTGGGCTGCGTGGACTGCTCCCTGGACGGAGGACGGGTAAGAGCAGCTCAGCCACTCGTCCCGAGAACATGAGGCTCAGTTCATGTGTGTGTGGGTTCGGTCCACGTAAGGTTCACATTGGAGAGCGGGAGTCAATTATGTATTTTTGCAATTCAACCAAATGTATCTCCATGAAGGAAGAGCTTTAGCAAAGGCAAGGGGAATGGAATAAAAGCCATTAATATCTACTTGTAATAATTGTGTGTATGTGCGCGAGTGTGTGTGCATGTGTCAAATGGCCTTTTGGGAGGCATTTGTGTGTGACTCGCTCCATTCATCATCCCTGACAGTTGACGTTATTTACCTCATTAGGTACATGGCTTGTATTACTCAAGGTCCTGCAACTCAAAACCGCTTAATTTACGTTAGTCAATCTTTTCGGCATTGTTGAAGTACACTGTGTCATAGTCAACACATTGGGGGCTGGAGGGTTTTTGTAACTGTGTGACGGCAAGCTATTTTTCTTCCTGTCAGAAAGCCTTATTTCTCATTGGTGCAAGGCCTCTTGCCACTGGATCAGTTGATGCTATTCTATGTCCGATTATACTCTCTCTGTCTTTGCTGTGTTTCCGCCAACAGATCGCAGCCTCATACGCGGCCATCGTTTGTGTGTTTGAGCCCGTGGGCCGTCCCGATCCTAAATCCACAACACCAACAGTGAGAGGCTCAGATCACACCATACATTTGTGTGTCGGGCTTAAGCTACGTCCACAAACAAATAAAGTGTTTACCTGCTCAGCTCATTTATTGGCCAAACATGTTAGGCCTTGCCAACAGATCTCAGTACCTGTAAGTAAACGGCCAGAAGCTATAGTTAACATAAAGTACTTGAGTACATGCAGAGGCTTTCTATCTGCGTGGAACAAGTAGTACCACTACACCACTGGTTCTAACTAGTTTACATAATTAAATGCTAATTTAGACGGCTGCTTTTCAGATCGTTTCCGTTGTGTTTTTATGTGAACACAACAGCAACAATTGTTTTTGTGACACAATCTGGTTTGAATGTTTTTGCATCTTTTTAAGTATCCTTTTGATTCAAATATACAACAATCGGTACAGACTATCGTTTCACTAATGATCTGACTGTCGTCATGTTTTGGGTTTTGTTTTCTTTTCTGTTTATCTCTTAATTCCAATGGCTCTTTTTTGCATACATTCGTCCATAGAAGTTGGACTTCCAGTGGCAGAAAAGTGGCCAAATAGTCCTCCAGTCAATCGTAAGGAACCTCGCCTGGCATCCCTCAGGTACGTTTCCACAGGATCCGGTTCCAACACAGCCCAACCCAGAGCACACTGGCTGCCTCAAAAAGGCTGCTTGCACAACAATAAAAAACAGAGTGGTCCAAAGTGCACCAAACATGTCATGGCTAACGCCTTGGACCCCTCCAGGGAGGTATCTGTTGACAGGCTCCGACAGCCTCCAGCTATGGTCCAACAGCGGTGGTCCTGGCGCTGACCATGAGGAGGAAGGAACCCACACAGGGCTGACCACTGACGGCCCTCCGTCTCCATGGAGGTGCATCTGGCATAGCCGGTGAGGACCACACATCGTATACATGGCACTGTGTTGAGCATTCTATAGGGGGTGACCCTACTCCCGGGCCTGGTCCGAGAGTAGAATATACAGTACATCTGGGATATATATTTATTTATTTATTTATGTATTCTTTTTATTACGAACCTTTAAATGAAAAGCTGAAATTGTCAAACAGAAAATATAGATTTTACAAAATAGAAAGCGTAACTAGAAACATGAATGACAAACACTTGAAATAACATGTTCAAAAAGGAGTGGGAAGAAGTTCACACTTACACTCACACTTACATACACATATATATATATATATATAAGAGTGATACTTCCTTAATGCCTCATTAACTAAGGGACATGCCCCACTTTTTTAGAACCCCTGCACTGAGCTGCTGTTTTTTAGGATTGTCTACATTCATCTTCTATTTTCGTTGCTATAGGACAGCGTCACCGGTCAATCTGATGAAGTTCTCCCCTGATGGAGAATTCTTTGCCACAGCTGGACTTGTACGTTTTCTCAATACCTATTCTTATATTAGCCTGGATCAGATTGTTTTGGATAGTCGACTACTCAATTGTTAAAATAACAGCTGGTAGTAACAGCTGACAGTCTTGCTGACCCTCAATGCTATCCAGAGGTTTCTACTGGAGTTGTCCTGTCGTTTGATTGGCTTCTTCCGTTCCACCCAATCCTACCTCCATGCAGGATGACTGCCTGGTGAAGGTGTGGTACAGCACCATTAAATGGCAAACCGGAATGTCCAGCCTCTTCACACCCCCAGAGAGTGGCTCAGCCCATGGAGAGCTGGCCTTCTCCTTTGTCTACCTGGCCCATCCACGCGCCGTCACTGGCTTCTCCTGGAGGCAGACCAGCAAGTACATGCCCCGGTAAGAGCTGGATTCAGCGGTGGTCAATGAAGATGTTTTACGCCCTCGCTAGGCCATGCACGGAGCACGAGAATGTATAAAAAAAATGCTTTTGTTATTGAGCTTTTGTTTTATTTATGGGAACCTACTGCATTTGCTTTTAAATCAATATTTTACTTTTATTTAAGGTATTAGGTTATCGCTGTAGGCAGCACTCAACTATGCTATTTTTAGCTTTAATTTAGATTTTGATTTAGTTATTACCGGGTACTACGCATGATGTATTATCTTTTGTTATTATCATACCAATACTTATTTGGCTAGTACAAATACTAGAACGTATCACACCAATACTATGTAAAGTACTAACACTTGTTATACAAATACTACTATAATACTGCTTAATGTAGTATCCATATCACAAGCTACTTTAAACCCCTGATGTCGGTAGTGTTTTCATTCGGCTTGTGACCAAGGGAAATGTAACTTTTTCAGGAAATTAAAGGATTTTATGAGCAGTTCATGCTAAATAGGTTAGCCGCAGCCAGATATATTCCCGGCCATAATATCCTGGTCTGACCCGAGATTGTCCTCTGACTCAAGAGTAATGTGATGCAATTCTATTGTGATGAACCACCAGCGTAGATGTACAGGAAATGTAGTCTGGCAAAAAAATTACCACATGGCTTCATGGGACTGTGCCTCTGGTGTCTAGAAGTGTAGTATATATTAAACTGATACACGATATGTGTCTGCTTCTCAATGGGGAATTCAGGATACAGTTCTGTTTGACATGCAAACTTTCACTGTGGAGAAGATACATTATGTTCATTAGTTTACTGAAAGTAATCAACACTGATTCATCCGCCATTTTAATGTGGGATGATGAAACGTTTCTGGACGCTTTCCCTTGCAAATCATGCAGCTCTTCCCCAAATATCAGAGCAGCGCGGTCATGGTCGTCATCATACTGGCATCACAATTGAGCGTGTGTGTGCGTTTGTGCTGTGCGTGTGCGTCCTGCTAGGGGGTCGGTGTGCAGCGTGCTGCTCACCGGCTGCAAGGACAGCGTGTGCCGTCTCTGGGCGGAGACCCTCCTGCCATACGACAGCCTCCTCTCGAGTCACCATGACGACCACTCCGCCCGTCAGCCCAGCGACCCGCCGCGACCGTCTGGGCCCCTGAGGAAGGACGGCGCTAATGAGGGGGCACAGGGAAGGGCACCGCTGCAGGTGAGCCTCATTTGTAGCATGTGACACCGGGTCTGTCTGAAGAGGAACATGACCCTCTACATTTAAGTGGACCTCCGGGTCCCTAATTGAACGAGGGTGCTCAACTTTGGGTTTTTTTGCGAGGCCCCCGACAAAATGGGAATACCAACTAGCCGGGTGTTCAGCCATTCTGCTAAAGAAAGTGGGAAATTTCATCTCCTTCCTCCCTCTTGGCTCGGGCCTCTTTCGCCTGTTTTTTCTTCTTGTGGAATTCAAATCACGGCTGCTAATTTTGCACATTAGCATAGTGCGGAGATAAGGGAATGGAAATGGGGGTGGGGGGGCTGAAAAAAAAGCTGAGAAGAGGCTTTAGAGGAGTTAAAAGGGAAAATTAATTGGCTATCAGACACAAAGATGGATTTCTTAGCTTTGTAGGGCTTAAGAGAAACATCAGTGAAGGAAAACGCCTGATTGCTGTGCTACCACCTCCAAAACATGGCGCTCACTATATTCTCTTCAAAGTTTTTTATTATGGATGATTAGACTCAGTTGCCTTATTTTCCTCCGACACATAATATTGACTCCATTATTTTAATAGTAACGTTCACAATGTCCTTAGTTTTGTTATGTGCTCTCGGCTAGAACTCTGTATTTGTTGAAAATGGAGGCTGCTGTTTTGAGGTTCAGCTCTCAGATTTCCGTGTTGTTTACAGTCTCTTTAAAGGCAAGCAGTCAGAGAAAGGAAACTTTTAAAATGACAGGAGGTATGAACTATATGTGAAAGAAAATATATGAAAGTACATATCAATTATAACTTCAAATATATTGAAGTTATTTCCAAATTCGCCAAACAAATAATAAAATGCATATTCTATTCATTCGATGTTGCAGAAACCTAATGCACTTCTTATGTCAAGTAGAGGTTCACTCTCCTAGATTCACTCTCCCTTTCATCCGCCCTCCAAGGTGGATCAACACAAGGGTTAATTGGTGTTTTTCCATTCCAGCTCAACCTGCAAGAGTCGTGCGGGATGCCTTCTTTCCACGGCGTGGCCCGTCCCTCTGTGACCAGCTGCTTCCCCCACCTGAGCGGCCGGCATTACCGCCACAAGCTAGGAAGGAACACCCTGCCCCATGCCAACGCACTGTGCCACTTCCACATCGCTGCAAGCATCAACCCAGCCACAGGTTGCACCCATAATAAACTCATGTTTGTTATAGGAGAAGAACGTCATTATCCTTATTACACACAAACCTGACGATCAAAGCCCATTTATATGTTAATGGAGGCATAATCGCCTCTCTCAATTTATTTTTATTATGACTGATGGTTTTTCACAAGACACAAAGTTAACAATGAAGACATTTGGAATTCATAACATATATTTGAATTCATATTTTATACAGTCGTAATACCCGAAGGCTATTGTCATGAATACATGTTTTATGGAAAGCAGGAGATGGCTTTCAGGAATCTCCTACTCTTATCAAAAATGTAAGAAGGAGCTTGTTAAAAAGGAAAATGAGTCGTATTCTTCGTTCGAGAATCAAAAGTAATCTTATAATACACTAAAGTAAAGTGTGTTTAAGCACAGTCACTAACCTCTCAAATTGAAATAGCTGAGAGATGATGTTTTATAGCATAATCATATGTAGAATAGCAGCATGCTTATCGAAACTGATCCTTCATTTCCCTTTGGGCTTGTGTGTGTTTTTTTATGCGTTGGGTATTCTTGGTGGCAATACCCGTTTATTTGTGGGACATTCAGTGGAACCCTGTTAGAGTTCTTTTCCACCCAACCCCGATAGTGACTGTGGTTGTCCTCGTCCCAGACATTCCCCTGCTGCCCTCCATCTCCTCTCTCTGCGGGGGGGATGACGAGGAGCCGGGAGGGCCCTTCACGGTCCACTGGCTGAACAACAAGGAGCTCCACCTGACGCTGGCCATGGAGGTCTTCCTCCAGCAGCTCCGAGGCAGTCTGGAGAATGAGGCTGGACCGACACAGGAAGGTGTGCATCATCATTCTGTTGGAGAAACAGTAGGATTATCCTCTTAGACGCCCATGAGTTGACACAATCTATCATCTAATCAACGATGACATTGTTTTTTAGACGCCTGAACCTTGAAATGACCCCAAAACCCCAAAAGAATTATGATTAGCATGATTAGATATGATTCATCCTGCGCAGATGATGAATGAACATGTTTACTCTGTTAATCTCTGTTATACATAAGGAAGTATACCCGAGTAAGGAAGCAAGGAACTAGGAAGGAACTAGGAAGCCTTCAATGTCTAAACCCTTGAGTCTACAGTCTCTGCTCTGCTTTCCACCAACCAAAACATGTCAACCCTAACTCTCCTGTCCAGATCCGGAAGATGAAGAGAACCCGGACGACGGGGCCCCCGGCTCTGCGGTTCCGCGGGGGTCCAACAGGAGGTCCTCTGCGCTCCCGGCGGCGGTGGTGGAGCACCGGGTGGAGGTGCTGCTGGCGGACTGGAACAAAGGGGCGGACATGTTGTTCAGCATCCACCCCATGGATGGCTCCCTGCTGGTCTGGAATGTGGACTGGCTGGACGAGTACCAGCCGGCCATGTACAGACAAGCTCAGGTGCGTGGTTCCCCCCGTGTTCCCATGATGCTGTGCGTGTTGGGATCTATTTGTTATTGTCCTTGGGGGGGCGTTCAAGGACTCTGTTACGGCGAAGCCTGAAATACTGCTTATCCCCGCGGTGTTGCTAATTGCTAATTGCATTTGCGTACCTGTAGGACAAACAAACTTTGCGAAGAGCATTGTTTATGCTCATCTTTTTTTAATGTGGTCAAAGCAATGCCCCTAGTCCTCGCTCTACATGCATCCGCTTCTTGTAGTCCCGGATGGTGGTGTTGGTTCTCAAATCAAGTGAGTCTTTAAAACGCTGACGTTCTGTAGCCTAGAGGCTGAGTTTTAAGCTAGATAAACAGGTTCTTTTTCCCTGGCTTTGTATCGATTTTTCGGTCTTTATTTTATTTGTTCATGCAAATGATGAGGATTCATTCGCCTCACAAAGAAATTCATTATGCTTGTGTGGCACCTGTAATGTCTATCCTGATGGATATATTCCATTCGGCCATTTCGTAAATCCTAATGTGTTTTCCTTTATAAAACGACAGAGTTAAGCGTGCATTAGCCAGAATGTCGTTCCCGATGTAAATCATTCTGACAGCCATGCTTTCCTCTCCCCCCTGTTCTAATGGCCTCCACTGTAGCCATTCAGCTGATGGCGTTCTAATTAAGTGTGACTTCATATAAAGTTTCAATTTTCCTTGATGCATTTTATCAGCAGCTTTACAAGGGGGGGGGGGTTCCGCACGGCAGCGCGTCATTCAGCCCCTGCCACTTCCACTTTACTTAATTCCGCCAGTGGTATTGTGAAATATTGTTGGCCCACGGCCACGCTGTGACACAAAATAGACATAAAACAGTGCATACTTTTGTTACGTCTGATTTGATCACTCGTGTTCCGGATTTGAGCAGCTCCCATTTATGAATGAATAATTTTTTTTACTTATACTTTGTTTTGCTTGCTAATGCTGCCATTATATCTGCCTATTTCGGCGCATGTAGCACTCTGTACTGTCCCTGGAAGGAGGGATGCTTCTGAGACGTTTTGTGTTACCACAAAACATGTCAATGAAATGTGGCCTGTGAAGCCCTTTGAGACTGTAACCATGACCACGGTCTACACACCTAGAACCCCCGCCTCACGATCCCCCCGGTCCTCCCCCCACCCCTCCGTCAGGTGTCGTTCGTGTCCCGTATCCCCGTGGCGTTCCCCACCGGCGACGCCAACTCGCTGAGCCGCAGCGTCACCATGTACGCCTGCAACAAGAACGTGGACCTGGCCATCCAGCACTGCAGGCAGTGGCCCAGCAGAGGCACGCTGGCGCGCTCCACCTCCGCCCTCATCAGCTACGGCGGCCAGGGCAAGGCGGCGGCCGGCGGCAGCCTGCGCCTCAGCATCTTCACGCCCAACGTCCTCATGATCTCCACGCACGCCGACGGCTCCCTCAACCAGTGGGCGGTGAGCTTCGCCGAGGACTCTGCCTTCTCCACCGTGCTCAGCGTGTCGCACAAGTCGCGCTACTGCGGCCACCGCTTCCACCTCAACGACCTGGCCTGCCACTCTCTGCTGCCGCTGCTCCTCACCACCTCGCACCACAACGCCCTCTGCACGCCCGACGTGGACCGCATGGCGGCCCCCCGGCCCTCCCTCGCCGGCCGCACCCAGCGCCCCAGCCAGGTCTCCCTGGGCGCCGTCTCACAGGACCCCAACGCCATCTACAGCGAGCTGATCCTGTGGCGGGTGGACCCTGTGGGGCCGCTCTCCTTCTCCGGAGGGGTCTCGGAGCTGGCCCGGATCAACTCTCTGCACGCCTCTGCCTTCGCCAACGTGGCCTGGCTGCCCACACTCATCCCCAGCAACTGTTTGGGTGAGTGGCTCGCGGGGTGAGGGACCCGGTGGGGACTGCGTTGGGACTCAGTGCTGTGTGAACTTGTTTTTAGTTTCGTAGTAAACCCTGCTGAATATAAACCCATTCATATCTGTCTTACCGTTGATAAGAGCCCAACAAACGTGACATTGTCCCCTGAATGTATTATGTTCACTCTATGTTTCTGTAATATCCACTGTTCATCGGTGTGTGTTTTCATTATGAACTCCAGGTGTGTACTGCAACTCTCCCAGTGCCTGTTTCGTAGCCAGCGACGGCCATTCCCTCAGACTCTACCAGGCTGTAATCGAGGCCAAGAAACTCCTCAGTGAGCTATCCAATCCGGACATTTGTGTGAGTTTACAACCGGCATTGCATTTATTTGCAGTCTCCGTTACTGGCCTCACGCACACAGCCCCTTAAGGACAGCAATATTGTTTCCACACAAAATGGAAAGCATTTCTATGGGAGCAATGCGGCATCATATGTATTACCCTCTGGATTAAATTGTTGCTTTTTACGAAAAACATGATGCAGACGAACGCAGTGGCAGTTATTTATGTTTTATCAGCTTTACTGAAACACAAGACTTTGTGTAGTTGGGGTATTGCCTAGTAAGCCTTGTCTTTGTTTTTCGATGAATATCACCACCTTTATTAGTAGTAAGTGGAAGCCATTACAACTATAAATACTCTTTATTACCTCAGATATTTGTTTTGAAGGATCACATTTCTGAGAAATCCTTGATTAGCAGTGGGTTGCAGAAGGAAATCCTGAGGGTGCATGTCATGGTATGCCTCATTGCTTTATATTGTTTATCCTTTTATTTTTATTATCCTTTTCTATATTTTCATTGCAGAAATATGTTGGGGAGGTGTTTAACATCATAAGTCAGCAGTCCACTGCTAAACCTGGCTGTGTTATTGAGCTGGACGCCATCACTGACTTTGTAAGTATTTCAGATGCGTTTACAATCTACACTTGTAAAAATGTTGATGATTCAATCCCTCATGCTTATCTTAAGCACCACTAGACAGTATTTGATATCATCAAATCATGGGGAGCAATAGTAATAACAA
>JAOPJJ010000122.1:8533394-8544072 GCA_027122795.1 Enchelyopus cimbrius
GCCGCCGCCCCCGGCGCCCCCCCCCACTGCATGTGCTGTGGCCTGCGCACAGGAAGGGTCTTGCTTGTTGTGGTGCGCAAACTCATCCAGAAACTGGTGACGCAAACTTTCGACATGCCAAGTCCCCTCCCGCAGCATGACGTGAGTCCTGTCCAGATATGTCGGGCGATAATTTCGTCAAAAAGTGCAATAAATGTGAAATGCGCCCTGGTAGGGATAGCCGGTCTTGTCTGCACGTTTTTTAATTTAGTTTTTGTCTCTTGCCACCGCAATATAGCGTTGCCTCGAGGCGGGGAGAAGGGCCGATTTGTGGAGAGATAAGAGCTCATTTCACTCCATGTTTGGGCCATACAACCAAGTGTACCCGCATACATGCGCAGCAAAACCTTGCCATTAATACAGGAGCGGTTTTCTGTGATCTGTGGGACCACAGTAAGCGAGGGACACCCCACTCACCCCATTTGCAACCCACCCGTCCATACGTGAGCTGTCACACACAAACATGGAAACGCATAGACCACGAACACGCACACAAACATACACGCGCACCCGCGTACACAGACACACACATGCACACACATTGCCACTTCCCTTGGTTAGCATAGAGCGTTCTCTGCCGCACTGGACGGAAGACTGAATGGTATGTAGGAACACGTTGACCTTTTCCATAATGTTTACCCTGGGCTTTACCCCTTGCCGTAGCTCTAAACATTCTTGCGTCTGCTCGTTGAAGGACGGTAGATAGGCAGAAAGTCTAACTGTCTGGCTGTCACACAATCTTAAATAAGCTATGGTGCCAAGGAAAACGCATCTCTTTGTGGTTCAGACGTCCTTTCAAACCGTGTAACTCTTGAGAAAAGTGTTTCTTGTGGGGAATAGTGTTACCTGCTTTCTGTTGGTCATAACTTTTTAATTCATAAAGTTCTGTACAGCCAGGGGATTAAGGTATACTTGTTGTACAATGCCGTCACGCAAAGTCATGCTAAAACCACACTTTCTTTCAAAAGAAATGTCAACAAGTGTCAAATATGCTATGTGCATATGTGTTAAAAACTACTGTAAAAGCGGTCTTAACGGGTCTTCAATACGGCCTCCAAGCATTGTGCTGCTGATGAAACCCCGTAATCAACCAATCTGCATATGCAACATAAACTCAGGTCTTGCATCAGCCTTCTTTATTTTGTCTCGTCTTTGTGAATGTTTCCGTCCTTCGACCCATCCTCCATAACTTCAGCTGGAGTCCAGTGGTTGTGCCATGCACGTGAGGGAACCGCTTGGGAATGTTCAAAAAGAAAATATGATAGACCTGCCCTTGAGAACACATTGTAATGCTAATAAGTGGTTATTGTTGATGTGCCGATTTGACATTAATATCACAAGCTCCCCTCTGGTTTTGCCAGAAACACAGCTATAAGTTTTAAGATAAGATACGATCACCTTAATTAATCCCCAAGGGGATATTCGGTTGTCATAGCAGCAGTACATATACGATCAGAAATGCAATCTGCTGTGGGCAATCTTGATATTACGAAACTGGGCAGCGCTGTTCTTAACATTTCTTCAATGTCCAAATTAGTGTCATAATATTGATGATGCTTTGGAATTTGGAAAGCAGTTTCTACTCAAGGAATGTTTTTAGTGGAAGACAATGCTGGAGGTGTTGTTCCCTAGCAGTGTTGACTTCCCTTTGTCCGATTGGACGTCTGGTTGACTGACAAACAGTGACTGAAACAATGGGGACCTAGTGACTGAAGCAAATATGGTCTGGTTGGTGAGGCTACGTGTGTGGTACACTGTTATAAAAATGAAACAACTCTGGGATGGGGCGCGAGTCAGCAGTTGAGTACTCATGAGCAACGGTCTGCTTTTTCAGTCGTATGTTGTGGTGAAGAGTATCCAAATGACAACCAGTGCTGGCATGTTGCAGAACCACAGATTCAAGACGACTCAAATGAAACGGATGCCACATTTTTTTTTTAGCTTCCGGACAATTTTTCTGTAAAAACGGGGGGTATAAATGTGAAGACTGTGAGCCACTACACATGTTCAACACACAAACATAATGCGTGCAGGTGGGCTCAATTGAGAAATACTCATTGCGTATTTCCTCAATCGGGTCCAAATTCAGTGACTGGGTCTTCACAGCAGAGGCACTTCTTTCCCAACTAGCAACGTTGGTAGCTAGTTTGTAGTACATTTTCCATATAGAATTTTGTACTTTTTGTAATATACTGTATGCAGAAGCAGAGCATTCAGTACCTGCGAGTGGTAGTAATACTCTTTACTATCACTAGTATATATATATGACTACAAGCTACTACAGCTTTTGTAACAATTTACTTAATCACTTGTTATTCGATGACATTTGCAATAGAAAACTAAGCACATTCACTTTTCACTGCTAGGTATCATATCATGTTTTACGGGGATGGGACAGCCAGCTATGTATTTCTCCTGGCTAATGTCATGAGTTCAGTTTGGTCCCTCTGTAACACCCTGTCTCTCTGTCGCCAGTGATTCTCAGACGGTGTGGTTACTGCAATGAATGGTAACACTGTCCATCCAGCCAACACCACCACCACACCGGGAGGAGGGGAAGGCGGAGGCCCAAGCCTGGCGGCACCCCCTAGAGGCTGGAGGGAGTTTTGCGAGCTGCACGCTATAGCCACCGCGCGGGAGCTGGCCGGACACTACCGCAGCTTCGCCAGAGAGCGCCTCCCGCTGGCCACTATCACACCGGAGAACTTCTGCAAGCAGTACACCCAACTCTTCCAGCAGCACTTCGGTTACGAGCTCGGCAAGGATGGAGCCGCCCTCCACCCCGCCACGTGTTGCCCCACCTCCGTCGAGAGGAGTTCCCCCGCCGCTCCGGTGGGCACGCCCCTCCCTTCCCTATCGCATGCCGTGATTGGCTGCCGTCCGGCAAACTCCAGCATTAACTTCTCCGGCGCCCTGGACTACCGGGAGGCCAGGCGGCTGAGCGGCGGCACGTCGTCGTTCGCCGTTCTGCCAAAGGCCGAGGCTCATGGGCCCCGTGAGCAGGAACAGCCCCTGCGCTGTGCCGCGGCCAACCCCTTGTCAGGGAATCCGGTGGCTCTCCGGTGTCCGCCGCGTCACATGGGTGGCGGCTCGGGGCTTGTTCGAAGCCGCAGCAGCGAGGGTATCCCTGGGACCGAGCGTTGCCAGGCAACCGAACGGTACTCTTGTGACGCCACGGTCTCCTCCGGGCCCGCGCACCCGGAGGTCACACACTTCGCGGTGCGCCACATCCGACAGAGCGTGAGCCGGCTCTTCAAGAGCCGCCCCCTTCCCCCGTCGCCTCAGCCCTGCCCATCCCTGCGCAACCCCGTCGACGGCAACGCCGGCGGCCTGCATGCCAACGGCGACAGGGTGGGAGGCGTTTCCTCAGCGGCGGAGGAGGAGACCCCGCTGTTAGCCACCTCTCCCGCCACCTCCTCCTCATCCTCGTCGTCCTCCTGCTCCAACCCTGAGGCCACGCCCCCGAACAGTGCGCTGCACAGGTCTACAGGTGGGCGCGCCGCTCAGTTCTTCAATCGCTTCCGCCGGAGCCGCAGCGGGAGGCAGAGGCGTGCGGAGGTGAGCAGCTGCTGCAAGGAGGGTCAGCTGAGGTACCTGCTGGTGGAGGACAACATCTCGGATGCTCCGCCTCTCTGGCAGCGCTGCCGCCTGCTGGTTAGGAGGACCAGGGACACGAGCGGAGGCGGAGCAGACGGACTGGAGCATTACCAGCTGGAACTTTATGATCCTCCCAAGGTATGAGACAGATTGTTCTGTTCATTCTATAAGCTTTATGGCAAAACAACCCCGCATTGTGCCTTAAGCCTTGCTCGTTTCATCCTCCTGTTAGTCCTTGAGTGACACACCTAGCTTCTTACTGCTGCTTCTGATGCGCTGGTTGTCACAATTGGTGAATGTGAGGCATTGCATTTGTGAAGCACTTCCCACTAAGCAAGATGTACCTTCCTTATTGGAGTTTGTAATATTCCTCTACTTCAATCAGAAATATGTATTCATGCAAATTCACAATGGCTTCTGCACTATGCCAGGCACACAGGCACACACACACATATTTCCTGTTTCCAGCTGCTTTAAGTCTCAGGGGAACCCCCCTCCTTCAAGCAATCTCGCATTTCTCTCAACTGTTTCGTTTTAGCTATTCATTTCTGCTCATTGTTGTGATTATACAGTAGGCCGTATGAGCAGGAAAGTGCCAAAAGGTGGCCCAACCGGCCTCAGCGTGGGAGAGCAACCGTTATTACCATACAGTATCTTTGCGCTTTGAAACCCTTATTAATTTTTTCTACTCGCGCTACACCACATGCACTATGTCTTTCACTACGCAATATCAGTGTTGCATACAAGTCATTTAGGAACAGCTATGAGTCAAACTGAATTAACCGAAATTGTAACTCTTATTCATTAACAATTTTACTTAACTGACACGCAGCTTCTGCATGTCGTATCTGTGAGGAAATTGGCATATCATACATGTTGAAGAATAACTAAGGTTGTAAAAGGTTAAAGTCAAAAGCGAATTTGAACATTTCTTCATATTGGCAACTTGTGGTCAAGTTGTTGTGATAATCTGCGAGACAGAATATGCTGTGTATGTGCCTCCTACGCAGTTTCCTGTTTGTTTGGAGGAAACCTCAACATTTAACAACCATCCACAGTAGAAAGCACACCGAATATTACTGCCCCATAGCACAACTGAAACACAATGTAAAATCATTTGATTTGTCCTTGGCTAATGGGTATTTGTGCAGGTGTGCAAGTGCATGTGTGACTGAATGTGTGTGTGTGTTTGTGTATTTGTGTCTGTGCTGGGGGGGGCGGGGGAGCAGCAGAAAAGCTCCTCTCAGAATCAGCGTTTTATTTTTGTGTCATTATGGGTGACTCTCTGGATTCGTTTCGCCTTTCAAGTAACCCACCACCATCGCACGACGAGTGACTTGCTGGGCCGTGCTTGCGAGTCACTGCTAGCGAGTCAGTGCTAGCATCCCAGTGGTGCCAGATGCAGAGTGTTCCAGACCCACCCAGTCCCCCCAGATCTTTGATCCAGCAGTCCCAGATCAAATACCAGATCCGTCGGTCCCACATCCAGAACTCACAGATTCGTACAGAAGTACAGAACTCCCCACATAGAGATCTCACTGAACCAGAACTTACAGAACCAGGACCCACAGAGTCCATCCAGAGCTTACAGTGGTCAGACTCCCTGGCCTCTCTGGCCCATACCCCGTGTACAAAGGTTGTTGGAAGCACAAGTCTGGTCTCTTTAGGGTGTGTGCAAGTTTGTTTTTGGCATTATGAAAAGACCATGCCTGTGTGTGTGCGTGCGTGTGTGTGAGAGCATGTGCATGTTTTTATTGGTTGGGGCCACTGAATGTGGCCCTATACATGTCTAATTGTGTATTTGTTTGTATGCCAGCGTGCACTGTTTAAATTTAGCTGCCCTGCACTCTTTACCCAGCTGCTGCCTTAATAATGTGTGTGTGCGGTAAATCAGGCAATGATGGAGACAAGACTGTGTGTGTGTGTGTGTGTGTGTGCGTGTTTGTGTGTGTTAAGGTTTGGAATCAGGTCTGTTGTGTTTAATAATTGCAATGTTTTTTCTAACAAAATGTCCTCATTTATATAGTGTGTGAATGCATGTGTGGGGGAAGGGTGAGTCCAGACAGGGCAGCCTTGGCTACTATATTGCCTTAAAAGGAAGGAGAGCAGTGGAGTAGCTTGAAGATATTGAAACATACTGTACCCGCCCTTTCTATCCCTATGTCTCTCTCTCTCATTCTCTCTCTATATTGTGCATCTTTTTCATGCAAGGTCTCTCACATTTGTGCACACACTTCGCCTTGATTAAATTCAGACAGGTTGACACAAATTCAAATAGTAGGTTTCGGACCCTGTGTGAAACGTCTAATTGAACAGTATTGCATAAAAAGTAGTTTAGTTGGGAGCTGATAAAGCTAATCAGAAAACAAACACATGAATCATTTCAAGTTGTTACCAAGGTCCTTGGGTATTGAGTGGATCAGGTCTTCTAGATGGCCAATGTGTCTCAGAACTCAGCCAGTTCGAGGTGGAACTGGCCTGGAATATACTCTAGGCCATACATAACTCTGAAGCTCTATTCGGACGCGACTAGTTTGATGTGGGGACCTGGGGTCATTTTTACGTGGGGTCATTTTTACATGGGTTTTTAGTCCCGCTCGAATGCGCCATGTCAGTAATTATTCCGGAGAACGGCAGTAAAAATTACGGCCCCTTTTACCTTCCGTAAAACGGTCCGGGAAAAATACCTCAGGTGAAACTAATCCCGTCCGAATGCGAACCTCCGTAAATGTATGTTGAGATTCCGTGATTTCATGTTAAAGTGCGGTGTTCGGCGTGTTTTGAGCATGTAGGCGCTTGAGGAAGCACTCGGTATCGTTGGCACGCAGTCGAAGCTCAGATGTTCTGGGCATAAGCATATGAGGAAGACCAGTGAAAAAAATATTCAAGCAGTCTAAAGCACTTACCAGAGGCATGGCACTTATGGTTGTTTTAGGTAATATACTGACACTAACAGAACAGTACATAAGCATATAGCATTCTGTAGATAGGGAATATTAGGCTAACCATTAATGAGAGGTGAGGTGACGTCAGTGCGTAACTCGAGGTACTCCTCGCACGTCTGGTAAAATACAGGGATTCTTAATCCCGTGTGAATCGGCCATTTATATTACCGACGTCCTGGGGTTAAATTATTTTACCCCAGGTCCCCACGTCAAACTAGTCCGAATAGGGCGTTAGACGTTGTGCATCTACCTTTTGCCCTCTTCTGACACTAGGTGAGCACACACAATGAAATTGTTATCACGATTCTTATTATTGGACATGTATAGCATTGTGAAGACTCAGAGATATAGCTATATATATTATATCATGTTCTTCCTATCCAGCAAAGACACAGTCAATGGTTATTTTCAGATGTAATAACATAGTCTGTGACTACATCTTTCCTTTTATCTCTTTATCACATAATCGTTCTCCTTTTCCACTCCATTGCCTGGATTTTTAATCTTATCCGAAATGTTTGACAGTGCATGTTTGTTTACCATATTTGGATAAGATGCATATAGACATTACTTTGCGTAGTTAAACTGATCTATGCATGTGTAGCTGTAGTTCAATAAATAGGGGCTTTGTTTGTTACTTTATTCTTCAATGTCGAGACAGGTAAATAAATGTCCTCATTTGCACCACCGTTGCATGTTAATATAAATATGGAGAATTTCCCACTCACACTCATTCACTCATAACCACATGCTCAGCCACTCTGTCCTACTATGTTTCCTTCCGAACACCTGTAAGCTAACATATTCATACCCTGTGTGAGTAAGTTAAGAATAACTGAAAAAAATAAGTTTATATTTTTCAATTGGCTTCTCTCTCTTCCACTCTGATGTCCGCTCTTCAAACACAGGCAATGTTGCTGTGCATGTCGAAATAACGTTACAATGCGGGATTCGTGTCAAGTAATGCGTTTGTGCGATCAGAGGAGAAATTAAAGAGAAGCAGAGAGCGCTTTGAGGCAGATAGGTGCGCAGATCTCTGCCGCCTTAGATGGAGTCGTTAACAAGTCTATCTCTGTCTTTCTTGGTGTGTCTGCATCTGCCTTTATCTGTCTTAGATCTGTACGTGTCTTGCTCCTTGCTCGGTCGAATCCACTTGATGTGGGTGGGTGTACTTCATGTGGGATTCATGGTTGGCCTGGCTTTCAGAGCATGTTTACGTTCCTACATGAGTTCAGACATGACTAATCCAGCGCCATGTCTTCTTTTACCTCTTTTAAGTGTTAGGGATACCCTGAAAAGTACACTGACACCTGAATGAACCCTGAAACCTCAGGGAACCTTAGCTAGTGACTTGTAGCTAGCCTGAACAATGTGCCCCATTTAACCAACCGAATGTCATCCTTTAAAGTCAAACACGGGGTAGGCTTGGCCTCATATTTCTTGATGAATATTCAGAATTGTAGGTGATATATATCGTGTTCCTTCACTCTCTCGCTCGCTGACAGCGGAGAGTTTGCAACACTGGTGGAAAATATAACTATTTTCCACAACCAAACCCCTGTGATCCATCTGTTCTGCGTTACTTGATGTACTTGAGTCTCTCCAATGGCAACATGCAGCGTTAATTTGCGCCCTTGCTGCATACCACAACCGGGCTCGAAACACATGGGCCCAGCCGTCCGTCTGGATCACAGCACGTACGCAGCAACGGACGGTTTTATATATATTTGCATAGCGCGTCATGAGTATGTGGCACCGATGTTATGGAAATATCAAACGTGATGGTATGGTTTCACTTAAAATCTTGATGATTCATCAGACTCTACTACGCTAGACTGATTGTATTTCCTGTCTTTGTACATCTGCACAGATAGGACGATAATGAGATTAAATGTGGCCAAACATTTCACCAACTAATCCCTGAACTTTTTCAGTTGAATTTCTACTCATAGATGTGGTTTCTTTTAACTGGAACTGACAACCCAAACAGTTTTTCATGTGTAGGGACCTGAAAATAGTCACAGGCCTGCATGTAGACGTCCCTGTGTCCCAAAGATATCACAGTTTTGCAGGGGATCCCAATGGAATGAAGGACACACACCTAGAGGTGTGGGTAGTGTTTGAACCCAAGGGAGTGTCATGTCAATATATAGTCCCGTTTAGAGATTTTATCCCCGGTTGGATGTTTTTGAAGGTGTTAACCATAGATGTGCTCTACTCAACCAAATGTGGCCTGGCTCAGAGCACATCGGACATTTTCCAACCTCACGGTGTTCAGAAGGTTTTGTGTATAGTTTGTTTCAACCAGGCTGTGCAGCAGAACAAACAGGAAACACTAGATTGCTACTCGTATCCACCGACGACATCGCCGGGTAGACCCTTCTTGTGTCATATATACTACATAGAGTCCAACGTCCCTCGCCCTTCAAAGCGGCCTCCGACCTCACAGCGAGGTACTATAGCCACGGCCTCTGAGCAGAGGCCACAGCGCCACTTGGTTTCAAAGCTGTGCGGTAGCAACACACACAACTTGGGTTTTTTTCATCCAACGTTTCAAAGAGAGTCAAATGCATGCAAGAGATTGTTGATCTGTTTCATCGCAGGGCTCTGTGCGCGGAGCCAAGACTAACCTTAATGGCAGTGGCACGTATTCTGTAATTTTTTTACCCTTCCTTTCAAGGAAGCTGATTTCCTGATTTAGCTTGGATTAACGAGAAAGCGCAGCTGTTCTTTTCCTCGTTTTAACAAGTTGTTTTTTGAATTGTTCTGAATTTGCTGTTCTCCATCGCTCTCGGTAGGCTCTCTGGTTCCAGTGCTGGTCCCACATAACCTAAATGTGTTCTGATGGCACAAAACCCAAATGGCCGCAAAGCACAGGGAGTCAGTCAGTCCTGTACACCAAAGCGTTATCGACACAAAGTTCCCCTGTTTGTAACATGTAAGACCCTGGTTTACAATTTTCATATATATCTTTGTTATTATTGGTCTTGTGCGTTTTAGTGTGTTTGTTTTACTGTGACATACAGAGAGATGGGAGACACCTCGAGGAAGGGAAGTGGTTAGACTCATATGGACAAAATGTGCTCTGCAGAGCTTCACTCAGCGTACATCTTTTTTCATATACGTTCAACCCGGTACATATGCATTGCATACTGTGAATGCAAATACATGCTGAACTCTGCTTCCTTTCAGAAGTGTGTGTGTGTGTCTGTGTGTGTGCGTGCCTGTGTGTCTGTGTGTCGGTTAAACCTATAACCACATTTCTATTGCACCTGACCTTGCCTGGCAGCCTGTGGAAAGCCCCAGAAGGAAAGTGATCTTTTCATCCACAACTCCTTCCTGTTACTCTCTCTCTGTAACATTATACTCGTTACATGACATATATTGCTCTATGATAGATAACTCACTATAGAACATTTCACTCTATCGTACATTACTCACTGTATTACATAATACTTCACCAGCACTGGCCCCTGCATCCTCTTGAGGCCTTCAAAGAACCTTAGTCAGTGTGCCCCCTACCACACTTTCCAGTTGTGGTGCGGAGGTTTGTGTGATGTGTCACCAGCCGGATGTGTGCATGAAAGGTGCTGATGTCCATCATTGGTTCCATTAGGACACTGATGAAACAGAAATGCTCTCCTACAATGGTATGAAGTTATAACCTTACAACAAATAGCCAGCGAATCCCCTGTGTTTGGCGTTAATGTTGGCGTCTATACAGTTGTCCGGCGTCTGCAGTTTGTAGCAATCACAGCATCTGGGTTTCATAATACTGTTGCGTCTGTTCTACACAATCAAAGTGTCTGTTGACTACATTCTATTAAGAAATCTGTTGTGTAACATTTCCTCTTTATGTCCCTTCATTCGGTCTGAAGCCATTCATGAGTTAATGCCAGCGACAAATCAATATCAATAGCATTTTGTATTCTTCGATAGCAAAACACAATTTTTCTGTCAGTATTTCCCACAATATGAATCTGATAACAATGAGAATGTTGCAATAGGTAGAGGTGTAGTAGGGGCTACATTTAATATATATATAGAGAGAGAGAGAGAGAGAGAGAGAGAGAGAGAGAGAGAGAGAGAGAGAGAGA
>JAOPJJ010000122.1:8629742-8649195 GCA_027122795.1 Enchelyopus cimbrius
CACACACACACACACACACACACACACACACACACACACACACAGGCATCACTTGGGTGGACCTGGAAACATAAGCAAGTCTTTCATGCGATCAGCTTATACCTGAGCAATAAAAGAGGCAACTGTGCTGTGAGTAAACGTTCCCTCTAGTATAGTGCACTCACACACGTGCGCGCACGCACACACAGGCAGAGGGAAAGGACAGAGTAAGGCTTGTTTCAGTTTATTCCTTCTTTGACATCGTGGCATGCGGAGTCCATATAAGGTCACCTCCTTAACTTGTGCACATTTTAACTGGGATCACCCATTTGCTGCTGCAGAAAGACTGTACAACGAAAATGTCAGTTTGACAAAAAAAGCCCCAAAAATAGTTTCCAACATCTAAGCCAGGATAATGTAGTAGGATTTACAATATGCGTAGCTCTACACATAGTGAACATCTGTAGCAATCTGTTAATGAGACCATGATTATATTCATCTGGTAGCATACTCACATGTAGGATATTTCTTCTCCTTGTAGGAAACCCACCCATTAAGCAATCTTTGCTCGCTATGATGATGCTACCGAACATCCACTACGAAGTGACCCTTTGCAAAGGCCCGATTCCACGCACCTAGGCTTGTTTGATAATAAACAGACGGAAGGCCTGAAGAAAAATGGGACGTCACTTCAAAAAACATACCTCAAAAGACCCCTGAATCACTCTTTAACAGACTCCCTAGGCCCTCGTACATGACGTCACCACGCTAAGCCCCGCCCCCTGGCCTCCGACTTGTTACCGAGAAGCCCTGATTGAGGGACCCGGGACCCGTGACGACCATGTTCAAGCGGTGGCTGCTGGCCCTGGTGGGTCGCATCGGGGGCTTTGTGGTCCTCCTCTGCTGCTTCGTCTGCCTGGTCTACATTCTAGCCTGCAGACCCACGGTGAACCCCAGCCAGCAGTCTCTGCTGTTGGCCGGAGGCGCCACCAGCAAAGAAGGCTACATGGCTCTGCTGCAGGAGAGGGAGGACTCCCATCGGCACTACATCAACAGCCTGACCAAGCAGATCGCCCAGTTGAAGGACGCCCTCCAGGAACGCACCCAGCAGCTACAGGTCTCCCTGGAGACGGCCAAGACCAAGGGGATACTCCCGTTGGGCCTGGAGAGTCTCCACAAGACCCCTGCACAAAGCGACCTGAAGGTGAGACCGTCAGTGG
Organism: Enchelyopus cimbrius; assembly: GCA_027122795.1. NCBI lineage: Eukaryota > Metazoa > Chordata > Actinopteri > Gadiformes > Gaidropsaridae > Enchelyopus > Enchelyopus cimbrius. The sequence continues at coordinate 8,630,942 of JAOPJJ010000122.1, forward strand.
GTGTAGAGTACGGAGTGGTGCAGATACCGCACTGTCTCTGAGCTCACCGGGGGTCACGGTAGATAATTGCCTCGTGTTCCCGTAGGAGTTCTTCCGCTCCCAGCTGAACCAGGCGGAGGTGTCCACGGGTGTGAAGGTTTCCAGCGAGTATGCCGTCATCCCCTACGACACGTTCACGCTGCGTCGGTGAGTACAGCAGAACCTTCTGGCATCAGCGCTGGTGACTCAGTGGCTGGTTATAACACTGGACCCCATCAGCACCAATGCGTCGGATCAAAGATGCTCCAAATATAAACTTTTTTGCAAACATCCTTAATGGGTTCTGGAAATCCAGACTCGTAGTCTAAGAGAGCCAGATGTCCGGATAATGAGTAACATTAGGTGTTTTAACACGAGACTACCACCTTTTTTGTGCAAGTGTAAGATTTAGTAGTAGTAAACACTACACCCACAAACCAGGTGGCTAGCACCTACCACTTAGTTGCGTTTACTGGTCTCGTCTGACACCAGGGCTGTGTCCAAATGTCAAGTCATGAAGCACACCCATTCCCCATTTTTCATCTGTATCGACTCACGCTAACTAAGTATGGCGTTCGTACAATTTCCAGAGTTAAAAAGTCTTGGTTTCAGTGATCATAGTTGAGATAGCTATATACTGTACAGCGGTAACTGTGGTGGTTGTGTTCCCCCTCTAAGGGTGTACCAACTGGAGACAGGGCTGACCAGACACCCAGAGGAGAGGCCTGTGAGGAAGGATCGGAGAGACGAGCTGTTGACCACTCTGGAGACAGCTCTCCACATTCTCAACGGACCCCACCAGCACAGCGACACCGCCACGGGGAAGCGCACCTACGCCCCGTCAGACTTCATCGAAGGTGAGGGTCATGAAGGGATTGTAGACTAACTGGAGGTTCAGCTTCCTGAAGTGACCCAAGTAGCATGTAACCAAGAGGACGACATTCGAGTTCAAACACCGATAACAAGTGTTGAGGTAACTAACGTCCTCTTTGATTCGACAAACAGGTGGATTGTACTGAGAAATGATTTGTAATGATGCAATGGCACAAACAAGCAAGGAAATGCGATAAGCTGGGATCTTGTTGGAGGTTGCTCTCCCAACTCTTTTCTTCATATTTTTAGGAAATCTCTAAGTGAGCGATACACTTGGTTACTGCAATAATTGGAGAATGCTTGATGATGCCTAAATTGGGGGATCAAACCTCAAGACTTTAGGGCTATATTGACCAACTCTGGTAAAATTCCTCTCTTTCCGTCCTGTTCTCTCTCTCCCTCTTTTGCTTTCTCTCCCTCTTCTTTCAATGGCACCATTGTGTCAGACTATATCAGTAAAATGGAAAAATCATGAGCAACACTTTAAACATGCATGCCATTTTTTTCTCTCTCTGTATCCCCCTCTCTCATTACCTCTCCCCCTAGTCTCTCTCTCTCTCTCTTGGTCTCTGTCTCCCCAGACTCTTCCTTCCTTCCTCTCTCTCTAACATGCCCTAAGTCTCCCCTCTTTGGGTCATCCACAGGGCTGACACGCACAGAGCGGGACCGGGGAACCGTGTACGACATGCTGTTTAAAGGCAGCCGGGTCCACGACTTCACCCGACTGGTGTTCTTCCGGCCTTTCGGCCCACTGACGAAGGTGAAGAGTGAGCGCGTGGACACGGCGAACATGCTCATCAACATCATCCTGCCGCTCTCCAAGAGAGTCGACGCCTTCAGACAGTTCATCCACACCTTCAGGTATCACAGAAATCCCAGCGGGTGAATGATGAATGTATTTACCAATGCAACCCTCAATTACACATTAATCATTAGAGGAATGATATCTATGCAATTATCAGAATACCAAAGCGATAGAGAAATCTCTGAGAAATCTCATGAATTAGAATCAAGAAATTACTTGACTCTGTGTATATGTGTGTGTGTGTGTGTGTGTGTATGTGTGGGTGATGCTTACCAGAAAGGTGTGCATTAATCAAGATACCGTGGTCCACCTCACAGTGGTCTACTTCGGTCGGGATCAGATTGACCAGGTGAAAGCTATTCTGGACCAGACCACGAGGTAACCCTTCACGTTAAAAAATGAAAGACACACGAGAGCTAGCCTGACATCTGGTGGACAACCAGGCCAAAGTGACAGCATTAACACCTCCATGCGTAACACATGACACCACTGGACATAGCTTCACACTTAACTCAATCACATGTCAGGTTTGTCCACTTCGAAAGGGGCGCTAAACCCATGGAAAGTTCAAACCGAAATGAAAGCAATGGCAGAATACCATTTGTTTATCAAAGTATTGTTTACTATAAAGACACAGAATGCCATTCTACTCAAGAACTACCATTTCATAAATAGAGATTTGGTGCATTGCAGACCTTTTCCAATATGTCTTAAAAAAAAGTAAAAGACAAGAGTGTAGCCATATTAGCATATTTGCCTCATAAATTGCAGTTTGTCTTAATCAGCTAATCTTCTGATGCCTTGGGGCGTTTGAGACTTGGGGAAATGTCCGGAATGCTAAGCATAACAGGAAAGCCCTAATGTGAATCTAATGAGTTTCTCATTCATTCCTCTTCTCTTTCCTTTCGTTCTGGGCAGGATAAGCTAAAATATACAGATAAGGCATATGTACTGTATATGTATATGTATATACTGTATGTATCTTCAGGCCAATAAATCAATGAATGCTGTAACAGATAGATTTTCTCTTAGACACTTTGAAGCCATTAAGAGGCTAACCGTAAGATAGATGAATGTGTTTTCCTTGAGCTTTTCGAGATTGAATTTACCATAACTGTGATTTAATCAAATTACCTTCAAATTGATTGAAAACGGCATTTGGATTTGTTAGGGCTCGATAATGATTGGTTAAATGATAACAGTCATTTCTGTGTCTGACAGCAGGGCCTTGAATCTCTCTCTCTCCTCCAGGGAGACCCGGTTCCGCAACTTCACACTGATCCAGATGAATGAGGAGTTCTCCCGTGGCCGGGGCCTGGAAGTGGGCGCCCGGGCCTGGAAGAGGAGCCAGAACGCTCTGCTCTTCTTCTGCGACGTGGACATCCTCTTCACGCCTGACTTCCTCACGTCCTGCAGACTCAACGCAGAGCCCGGTGAGAGACCCCTTAGACACTGCTTGGATTCAAAGTTTTACATTAAACTGGAGTAGGATATGTTATGGAAGTGTTTATGAGCTATAGGATTAAAGAGATGGAGAACTTTGATGACTTATGAGTTTAACAGTATTTATTAACAAGAAGCTTGATCAAGGAGTACGAGAGCCACCCGCACATGATGCCAGCCACTACCGTTCTGAGGAGGATCTCAACAATAGTTTCTTATGTCCTCCGACAGCAGATGTCCAGATAAGGAGGCCTTCAGCCAAATGAGGCGATGTTTCATAAGCAAGGGATGTTTAGTCTCTCAGAAAGGGACACAACATCCCTGTCTGTCCCCAAAAGAGGACTTTGGGGTCATGTTGACCAGATATGGTTAACCTTCTATTATTCTATGAAAGAGTAGACCTACCAAACTCAAAGAGGTGACATTGTTAATGACCTATGCTCCCTGAAAGTCGGATGAGAGCAAAAAAGGAGGGAGCCGTCATCTTTGGTTTGGAAGTCATGATGCATTGATATATATATCGGCCGAGTATAGTATCCACCGATGCCATGAAAATAGCAGTATTTCCTAGTTGCATTCAAAGTTACAGTAATCAAACATAATGCTTATATGTGACCCCATGCTGATAATGTCATGACCATTACAACCTCCACAATTCCATTTTTGTAGTTGCAATAATGGTATGCCTACATTTCACATCAGTTTTCATTTCATTTCAGCCTCAATTTCATGACCAGGGTGAATATTACATAGTGGTGAAGATTCTAGATATACAACATACTGCTTGATGCCCCAGTGTTGATGTGCTTGCAGGTAAGAAGGTGTACTACCCAGTCCTCTTCAGCCAGTACAACCCATCCCTCATCTACAGCAACCTGACTCAGCCCCCCCCTATCGAACAGCAACTGGTGGGTCTCATTCAGGGAGGGAGGGAGGGAATGTGTAAGTGACAGAGTGAGTGAGTAAGTGGATGGGTGGCAAATGGATGGAGTGAGTGAATGAGTTAGATGGGTAGCTAGGTAGCTAGGTAGGTGAGTGAGGGAGTGAGGGAATGAGTAAGTGAGTGACATTAAAATAGGTAAATCATTTCACTACTGTTTAATGTTACCCTTGGTTCTTTCAAACAGGTAATCCAAAAGGAAACAGGTTTCTGGAGGGACTTTGGTTTTGGTATGACTTGCCAGTACCGATCTGATTTCCTAAACATAGGTAAAGTATACCAGTGGTCCACGGTCACGTGTCTATTGACCCCGACTAGAACTAACATTATGAACTTGCTACCTGGTAGGTGGGTTCGATCGGAGCATCAAAGGCTGGGGATTGGAGGATGTGCATCTGTACAGGAAGTACCTTCACAGCAAGCTCAAGGTGGTCCGTTCTCCCTCGCGTGGCCTCTTTCACTTCTGGCATGAGAAGCACTGTGCGGATGAGTTGACTCCGGATAAGTACAAGATGTGTATGCAGACCAAGGCCATGAGCGAGGCTTCGCATGGCCGCTTGGGGGAGCTGTTCTTCAAGCAACAGATTGAGGACCATTTGAGAGCTCAAAAACTAAAGACTTGAGGAAATTAATGTTATACTTACTTACATACTTGTTATAAGTTCTCACAGTAGCATCCTGTAATATGATCATACTGTAATATGATCCCAATATCTGATGATATTGGGAAGTTTTTATCCGGTTTTGGTGTCAATTCAATTAAACTTCTACGAACTTCTGTGAACTTCTAACAACGTTCCACTGAGAAATTAAAATATTTTAGCAATATGAAAAACAGGTGAGTTGTTTACTTTGTTTCTTGTTTTTCAACAGTAAACACACAAACGACACGAACGTCTAATTTTCATGAATTTAGATAAATTATGTTGCAATATTTTAGTTTCCATAACCTACACCAATATAAATTAACACAAAAACACATTTGCCTTTCAATTGTTTTACCGACTCTACTTGAAGTGACATGGTGAGCTTGATTCGTAGAGTAACACATACAAAAGCCGTACTTCTCATGATTCATGTGGAGTCAAGGGTGAAAAAGAAATGTCCTAAAGATAATACAATTCTTACCATGACACTTAATGGGGCGGTGTAACGAACACGCACATTCTGCATGTATTTACAGTGCCAACATGACCCTATGTAGGCAACGTGTAGGCCTACGTAGTGGGCCGTCCCGTTTTAAATGGGAGGAGTCAGAGCGTGGCGCCATCCTGCGGTCCGGGTCAGCGTAATCCCAGCCGCGATTCACCGTAGATGTGTACCAGCGACAGACGGAAGACAGCGGCAGAGAGGGCATCTTAACATCCGAAATGGAGGGACGATAGGACCTACTGTTACATTGTGGTTTAGACTAGAGGTAACAGTGCGAAGTATTTTAGTTTTACTTTGAATCAACACACGGGCCATTCCATTATGCGTGTGTCACATTCGTATAGAGCTGAGCTGACTATGAATGCATTTTGGTCCACCTCATTTTTATTTATTTGTATAAATAGCAAGACTAATTAGACTCTAGTCCACAGTGGTTCATTCGGGACACGACTTTTATTTACAGTAACGGCTTGGGAGAACACGCACTATGTTTCAGGCTGGAAGGATCCCCCTCATCTTTATCGACATCGTCTGCCTCGCGCTCGGTAGGTAAAGTTCCTCTGTTCACTGAGAATGAGTTATGGATTTAGCCTGTAGACTATAATATACACACGTCCCACACTTACACTGAGCTGTAGGCTAGGCCCACATACCATAATGGTTCATTGTGTCTACAATAAAGTATTGTTGTGGCTATACCAGAGAAGGCTCTAGCCTGTTTTGGTGTAGCCACAATAAGACTAAAACACTCATCAAACAGGTCAGCCATGTGTCCTGTTTCTGAGCAATCAACTGTTTTAACTTTATATTTTTTGAATTACTCTGAATATGATGCTGGTTATTAGGTAACGTCAAGGATATTTTCCATTTAGGAAACTGCATTTACCAACACGGTAATTATGTCCACAGTAGACCTACAGTGTGACGTGCATGGGGGGACTAAGAGAACAATTATAGTGACTTGTAAAACGTCCATTTACACCCCGGAGCCTGAGGTTTTTATGCCTGCTGGTTACAAATTCAAGCTATACAAACACGTTTTTTCCAGGTGTACATCAACAAGCCATGTACTTTTGACTTATACAGTCAAATATGGAAAGGAAAATGGGACACCTGGATCTGTGAGAAGCTTATATTTAATTCATAATATCTTGAGAAGGAGTGGCTGTGATATCACATGGTTATATCTGGGGATATTATGTCCTGACGTGACACAGGCACACCTACAGAAACAAGGTGTTTCCAGGGATTGGGAACATTCCTGCATACACAAGGTAGACACCTTGTAGACGCCTTGTTACAAGGTACAAGGTAGACACCTTGTTATACAAGGTGTCCAGAGGTTGTCAAATGAGCGGGGTCAATGTAGTCACATCTTTCCCTGCCACCAGTCGGCTTTTGTGACAATGAAGGAATATCAAACCAAATACTTAAAAAGCATGTTCAAGGCCAAATTGTTTTATTTGGTACGTTTACATGTTAGTTCTCGGTTTGATGTTTCCCTGGACACAAAGCTGGTGTTTTCAGTTCCTACAAATTTGGCTTTTATACTATACTATACTATAAGATTACAAAGAGCAGTTTGATCACAATGGATTACACACAACACATTGCCCTGTGCCATTGCAAACTTTAAGTGCGCAAAGGGTACTACATGAAAGAGAGAAATAACTACTTGGTTTCTACTCGAGAAGAACAGAACTTCCTGTGCGTGTGTGTGAAAGAGAATCTCCAGACGTGTGCTGTTATCACAGTGGAGAGGAGAGGACAGAAACAAATCAAATAGACCCAGGTTAGATAATCTGGCCGTTCATTTTATTGGTTGGAATTTGGCCAGGACATCAGGTTTAAGATAAGATTAACCCTAACAACCTGTACCTCTGAAACGGCAGAGGTACAGGTTGGACTCAGTGAAACACCATGAAACAGGCCCTAGATATCTGCACTGGTTCTCAGGAGGTTGAGCATATTTACGATTGTTGAGCATATTTACAGTCCGTCTATCATAAACAGTCTTAGTCCATCCATCTGGGTCGTTCAACAGATATCAGTATATCCATAAATATGAATGACTATTTTTCCTGAATCTATCAATTAATGACTCAGCCCCCCCCCCCCCAAACGTGACGAGAGCATGGGATCGTTAGTGACCATTTCAGGCAGGACCTCAGATGAACGATATGAAGTTAAAATGTATATAATGTTATTTCATATCGTAAAACAAGTGCTCCTTTCTCTCACTTCCTCTAGTGGGGCTTCCCTTCTTCATCCTCACCCCTCAACACAGCCCGTTCAAACGGGGTTTCTTCTGCAATGATGACAGCATCAGATACCCTGTCAAAGAGGAGACCATATCCTACCAGCTCCTGGGCGGGGTCATGATCCCCTTCACGTTTATTGTGGTGAGTGAGTGAGCAGTGTTCACAGGGCAGGGTCAATGGTGCATACGATGAATGGGTGAGATGTGCATGTAAAATAATCTGCATTGTGTATCAGGATTGATCGTTGTGGAAACTGGAGGTTTTTTATTGAAAACGTTTTTATTTGATACTATTGTGAAGCTACAAGGCGGATATTTTCACCCTTCACACACTACACGATTCATGTATTAATTTATAAGGAGGGTAATGATCAACTCACCACTGTTCACCCCACAATTAAAAATGATCTTTTCTCATTGGGACAGTTTTTTTCCTGCTTATCTGCATTTATCTTGTGTATTCGGCTACTCAAAGACGCTGACTCCTGTTTTGGGAAACATCACTCACACCCATTATCCCTCCTCAGCTCATCTGCGGTGAGTGCCTCACCGTTTACGTGTCCCGCTTCAAAGGCCAGCAGGGCTGTGGCGCGGTGGGGCTCACCTACTTGTCGAGCATTTACAGAGCTGTGGGGAGCTGTATCTTCGGAGGGCTGGCCACTATGTCGCTGACGGACATCGCCAAAAACACCATCGGTCGCCTGCGCCCGCACTTCCTGGCTGCGTGTAAGCCTGTCGAGGCCCTGAGGAACTGCAAGCCCGGAGTATACGTAGACAACTTCACGTGCACAGGAGACCAAGAGCAGGCAGACGAGGCCAGGTAAGGCACCAAGCACTTCTGCCCCTGGCACTCTTTCGGGATTATTAACGTTTTAGCTTTCGTGATTTACTTAACGATAATATTCATTATATAATTTCACTACTATTTGTCATATATGATGACTTCTTTTTCTACATAAGGACGTGTATGTGTACTTAACTTTAGTTGTAAAACACTAAGTCTATGGTCAAGTACTACTCCTGCCTTTGGGCCCGTCAGACCTGGGTAAGACGGCAGGGTCTTTATTTTCTGGTGGTCTGAAAGAAGCTTTTTGTGTTTACATATTGCTTGTTCTCCCTCGTTTCCCCTGTATCATCTCCTATCAACAGACTTTCCTTCTACTCTGGCCATTCGTCCTTCTCGATGTACTGCATGCTGTTTCTGGTGGTAAGTAGGAACACGTTTACTCATTTAAAGGGGAAGTGTGTAGCATTTAGGGCCATTGCGTGCGGTGTTCCCCAATCTTTGGTATGCACAAGCATGGATATGCGGGGGATTTTATTGTTGAAATAGAAACATTTACCATAATAGAATAAATAAAGAAATTATATATTTTTTTATATTGCTCGATAAATGTGGTCTTATGGCTTGTCAGTGTGCTGCTTTGGGTATTCGGTCATGTTTTCCCTCCATTGTTTGTGTTAATTTGTGTTAACATTTGTGTTAAATACACTGCTGGAATAGTTACTGTTGCCAAGTTGTATCCTGCGTTTCCCGCCGGCTATTACCTTCCTGCATTAATAATTGTGTTTGCAGGGGCCAGCACTCTTTGCTCGGCTATGTGTTTTTATAAAAGTTAAAGCATTTGCTCATAAGTTGTTCTGCGAAATGTAGGCATACATCTTAAGTCAAAGGCTGGGAACCACTGTTCCAGGAGAACGGACTTGGCAGAAATTAAATATATTTTTCATAATCATTTACAATTCCATGAACATAAGAGATGTTGTGTTCTTGTTAACTTACAGTTGAGTGTAGGTACGGAGCCTCCCCATGTTCCTACAGTACAATGGACAAACAGCTCTCCCAGAATGGACAAACAGCTCTAGAGAGGACTCCTCTTCATAATACCATTTAGAAATCTATCAAGGAACCACATCGGGTGACATGAGGCAACCCGATACGGAGAGAGATCACATAACGTTAAGAGCCAACGTATAGGGATGTTCAGTTCCACTTCACCATATGGTTCATAGTCTCATGGACGATCCTATGTCATCACAACCAGATCGGAGTGGTGACCCATGAGCACGATCGTCAGCGTATGCACTTAACTCACTCAACCTAACACAATGCACAGGCATTTTGAGCCTGACAATGAGAAGTGTGTGTGTATGTATGTCTCTCTCCTTCTGCAGCTGTACATCCAGGTCAGACTCAAGTATGGATGGGCCAGGTTGCTGCGCCCCACCGTCCAGTTCTTCCTGCTCGCCACGGCCATTTATGTGGGCCTGTCCCGCGTGTCTGACTACATGCACCACTGGAGCGACGTGCTCATTGGCTTCCTGCAGGGCGCCGTGGTGGCCATTCTCACTGTGAGTTCGGCCCTTACAGAGAAGCCCATTGGTCAACCATGAACACATGGCTTCATAATGACTCTATAGTAGAAGGTGTTTAATATTTCAAAGGCTATACAAAGGCATATGTGGTAGGCTAATGTATAAGTTACTTCACATATTATTTTCACATATGCCGTTTTCATAAAAGGCACAGGAATATAGTGCCTTGTGTGTCGTAGTAGAAGAGATTATGTGTGCTTTTGTTTTTTTGGGATACATTAATAAGTAATGCATACATTACATATATTAGAAATGTCACAATGTGGCAAAGCATTTGATATGCAGTACAATATCGCTAAAGGTAGCCGTGTCAAATCTATAAATACATACCGGGTATGATTCCCCACACAGGTGGTCTGTGTGTCGGACAACTTCAGACAACCCCCGTCCCCAGAGGTGATCGAAGAGGACGAAATCTCCCAAACCAGTTTACAGGAGAACCCTTCCAATGGGAACCACTATGGGAGCACTGAATGAAGTGGTGCCCCTAACACACCAAGAGGCTAGCTACCTTAGCCGCAACTCTCTGTAAGGGCTATTATAGATGTACAGTGCTTCAGGACTCACATGGGCTCTTAATGTCTGTTAACTTAACTGCTGGCAGTTTTATCCACGTTGTTCCTTTTGTTTCCCTCTTGAACTGTGCCGAAGCAAATCATAGATTTCAGATAAATGAAAGAGTAATGTGTGAAATTTCGTCACCGTTGCGTTCATGCTTGGTGAAATATATTAAGCAATGAGATACAGAGTTACAGTTCAGTTGGATGGTGGACTGTAGCTCTGTCCATGGTGGGACTCTGTGCACTCTGCTAACAGGCCTGCAGCCCTGTGACGATCGATCAAGTGATAAACCTATTAGCTAAAATGGAGATGGATAATATATTTAATAATTTTAGTATGACTTAATTGTGTTTCTGCTGCTATTGTGTCTGCCACGATCCTCCAGAACCTCAATCTTTTACATAGTATGTCCATGGTGGGAAAACTGTTTTTTTTGTGTACATTTTAATGAAGCTCAATGTGTTTGAAAATAAAAAAACATTCAAGTCAATTTAAAATGTTGTTCACTTGGCCTGATCCTGCTGCCTTCAATAGATCTATAAATATGAACTAACCTCTAAACATAAACGTGTTTTCAGTTGTGCTCGAGTTGTCAAACCTGTTCTGAAACAAACTGGATTGAAGCTGAGGGCCTGTAACTGATATTTAGTCCTTTTTAAGACGTAAACCTGGATAAAACTAAAGAAGCCACCACCTGCCCTTTGTTTGCTCCACATCCACCTTTATCTGAGCATTATGGATACCTTGTCTACAAGCCTTGCCGCCTTAAGTAAAAACCACCCCATGCTCAGCTGCTTGTAACCTAATGGACTAGAGGACAGGTGAATTGGCCTCCAAGTGTCGTCTGTTTTTTGTGAGGAAACTTTGTCAATAAGTACCGGTAGCATGTTCACTGGGGGTCCTTCGAACAGCCACACATATACTTAAGACATTTATTTTGACAATGAATGAATGACCCTACATTGGCATGAGATTGCACACACTATCGCACAGCTGTACTACACACCTTAAAATAACATGAATGCAGTAAAACCATCCTTTTTTTAAATCTGCATGTGTCCATGGAAGTAGAAATTGAGTTGTGCAAGGTCATCGTGTCATAATAGACAGTACTGACAAACTGGGTTTGATAAAATGTGTGAGAGTTGCTGTTGTCAATTAAAAGTAATGTTTTTCACATGTCATACTGTGGGTGAACTAATTGGATGATGTAGACAGGTCCTCGTTTGTTTACGTCTGTAAAGCAAATTGTAAAAAAAACTAAACTAAACATTGACAGCCAGCAAATACAATTGTACATAACAGCCTACCACCACATAGTTTGCACCCTCGTGACCTTGTACCCAATGTAAGACTGCAATGCACCGTAAGCACTGCTATACCCCAGAGACTGGTGAAATGTCCTGTAGAGACTACAACACCACAACATGCAATAGAGGGTAGCAAATCATTTCACCCCTATAAAAGATCTGCTGTAAAATAACAGGCACTTTATAAATGATCCTTGTAAATAAAACCCAAACAAATGTAGTGGCCTGATAGTAGCCTTGAATTTAGACCAATTACTTGACAATTGCTCTTGTTGCCATACTGACAATAGCCCTTATTGACTGCAGCTGCATTCAGTCACATGTTGTGTTGTGTCTTGCAAAGCAGCGATGCAGTTGGTAATAAGGCCTAGTTATGAGTCAATTGTGTTGATGAATGGGGTTAGGGTTTAGATTTGGGTGGAGGGCGAGCCTCCTACTGCTTTCAGCAAGCATGTGTTGAATTTACTTAATGTCGAGACACCATGTTTCACTAAGGCCGTCACATATTTGCCTTCTTCCCTTTTGTTAAAAATACAATGTAATCACTTCCTTAAAGCATAACTAGGGACAATGAATGCATGTCACCTATTACCTACTAAAAATATGAATACATTGGAACCAATTTGAGCTAGCAGACTTTAATACAAATGTGTTTTTGACCACTTGAGGAATGGATGCTATGAACTTTCTTAGCTGATCCTAAAGGGCCATGACCTAACCCTAGCTAGAGAGAGCAGGCCTATATTCACAGGTCTGTAGGATGCAGAACTAAGCAGCCCCCTGGAAAATCAGGCCAAACTGAACAATTAATTGTCTGTAGTCCTACATTATACTCTCTTACGCATGCACACTACAATCCGTTGGTGTTCTTTTGTGAGGCATTCCATATCTAGGTTAAACAGGTTTGTCGCATGCTCTTGGGCCAAGAACACGAGCGGCCTCAGGTAGTAGAATTTGCCATGAGTAAAGCCTGCTGCTTTTCTAGGCCAAGAGCTTAACTTGTGCAACGCAGCTACTGTCCCCTAGTGGTCTTTCCAGAGCTTTACAGTTAACCCTGAGCAAATGACTAACCCTAAGCAAATGAAACGTTATTTTCATTTAAACAACGGTCATGGTCTTGAGAAATCAATTTTCAAGTCAAAGATGGTATGGGTCTAGGAGAATGACTGTTTAAGGAAGACCAGACAAATACTAAGACTTAGCTTTTCACCATGTTTATTAACTTAACAAACATTCCAACACCGTCAATTAAACCAAGTTGAACAAACTAGATTTACATTTTGGGCTCAAGCGGCCTACAGCTTCCTTGAATTGAAGTCACGAACAGGAAACAATGTCAACTCTACTATAACCGTTATATTGAAGCATTAAGTCAGTCAATGTAATATGAAGTTCATGAACACCAAGGACTTTCGTAACAGCCAAACAAATTGTTCCCCTTTTTGATGGCCTCATGTAAACCCACTGTAGAATTCTTCCTAGTGGGCACCAACCATGAAATGCAAACAGTTTAGAACTCAAGGAAGAATTGTACAGAAAAGCAGGGTTGTAAAATTTTATTCTTTTCAGAAATCTGTACATGGAGGTTTTGGCCTTCGGGGTGTTCACATAGATAAGTGTAATGGGGCAGACAAAGAGCACACTGAAGATCAGGAGCGAAGTGCCTTTTTACTTTTACTCAAAACTGGCCAGGAAGGTCAAGACCAGCTTCTTCAGTGTAGCGTCAGATGTTTCTGAGATCATGCCCTCAGTCCTGAGATAGGAAAAACACAAAGAAACGCATTGGTCAAGCCTTTTGAATCAAAAGTCTATATTGTCAAGTGTAGGACGTGTACACTTTATAAGATGATTTACCTGATGCTGCTCAGCAGGTCCTGGTGCTGGCTGAGAATGTGCTGCAGGAACGCCTTCTCGAAACGTGTGATCTTGGCGGGATCCATCTTGTCCAGGTGCCCTCTGACTCCGGCATAGATGACAGTCACCTGCTCCTCAATGGCCATGGGGCCTGCGAAGATACGCAGCAAATTGGTCATATGCAAACCCTAATTCATACAAAACTAAAACCAAATTTGAGATGTAACCCCATGTTCGTTAAAGTGCGTCAGAGGAGAGGACTTAAACTCACAGTATTGTCCCTGCTTCAGCAGCTCTGTGAGCCTGACGCCCCTGCTGAGGAGCTGCTGGGTGGCAGCGTCCAAGTCAGAGCCGAACTGGGCGAAGGCGGCCACCTCACGGTACTGGGCCAGCTCCAGCTTCATGGTACCGGCCACCTGGGGAGGTACAGCATGTCGATTGATTTCAGGACTTTTTTTCCCCAGTAGGTAAAGTGAGGGCTATTTTAGGTAGCAAAAAGGTTAAAGGTCTGGAGGGGAGCCTACCTGCTTCATGGCCTTGGTCTGGGCAGCAGATCCTACTCTGGACACAGACAGACCCACGTTGATGGCGGGGCGGATACCCTTGTAGAACAACTCTGTCTCCAAGAAGATCTAGAAATTGGGCCACATTTAGATTCCCTTTAGTCCGGTCCAGGCACCTGCAGAGCATCGCTGATTGAAAAGGTTTGAGCGGGGATATTAAAAAAAAAAAGGGTGGAGGGCTGACCCACCTGTCCGTCTGTGATGGAGATGACGTTGGTGGGAATGTAGGCGGACACGTCGCCGGCCTGGGTCTCGATGACGGGGAGGGCAGTGAGGGAACCGCCGCCGAAGTTGTCGTTCATCTTGGCGGCTCTCTCGAGCAGGCGGGAGTGCAGGTAGAACACGTCACCGGGGTAGGCCTCACGACCGGGGGGACGACGCAGCAGAAGGGACATCTGGCGGTAGGCCACAGCCTAGGCGAAGGAGGGGGAAGGAGACAGTGTTACGACACGACTGTTTAGAATAGAATGCGTTCAGTTATGTCATTACATTTCTACCTTTGCTTTTGAGGTTTGCATTCGCGTACAAACTAAACTCATGTTTACAACATCCACTTCGGGAAATATTAATTTGCATGCATTTCCAATTTGTTGAGATTGGAAATTTGTCAAGTCATCAATAACTGCTGTAATCCAAGGGCCTCGGCTCCCCCTCACCTGCTTGGACAGATCGTCGTAGATGATCAGGGCGTGCTTGCCGTTGTCCCTGAAGTACTCTCCCATGGAGCAGCCGGAGTAGGGGGCCAGGTACTGCAGGGGCGCGGCGTCGGAGGCGGTGGCGGACACGACAATGGTGTACTTCATGGCATCCGCGTCGGTGAGCCTCTTGACCAGCTGGGCCACGGTGGACCTCTTCTGGCCGATGGCCACGTAGATGCAGTACAGCTTCTTCTTCTCGTCGGTGCCTTCGTTGAAGCGCTTCTGGTTGATGATGGTGTCCACGGCAATGGCGGTTTTGCTGTCGAAGGTTCGCGATTGAGCATTAGCGGCGTGAAGGGTGCTCAAGTTCATAGTACTCAGTCAAAATGTTTAACCCTGGCGCTAAAAGAAAAGTAACACTTTAACCACAAAACCTTTAACCATGTGGATGCAATATATAAATCAGACTTTAGAAACAGTGTACCTAGTACTAGGATTCAAGGTGACTCTACTAAACTTGACTTTCAAGGTGACCCTTGAAAAAATAGTCAAATTAAAGTAGAAACTCATATAGAACATGAATCAGTCGAATTTGTAATTGGCGTTTGACCTTCAAGTGTAGCTTACCCAGTCTGCCTGTCCCCGATGATGAGCTCACGCTGACCTCTGCCAATGGGCACCAGGCTGTCCACAGCCTTGATGCCAGTCTGCATGGGCTCCCTAACAGAGATACGGGGGATGATGCCCGGGGCCTTGAGGCCCACACGTCTGCGGATGGAGGAGCCCAGAGGTCCCTGAGAGGGAGAAGGGGGTAGTCATGTACGGGAGCTCTTGGGTAGGACATCATATCCAACAGTCAAGAGAGAGCCTAGCCAAAAGGTCAACAAAGTGTCATTAAAACCAACCTTTCCGTCAATGGCGTTTCCAAGAGCGTCCACCACACGGCCCAGCAGCTCTACACCAACGGGTACGTCCACGATGGCACCAGTCCTCTTCACGATGTCTCCCTCCTTGATCAGCTTGTCGTTACCGAACACCACCACACCAACGTTGTCGGGCTCCAAATTCAGAGACATACCCTGGGAAAGAAGGTGCCATGATATGTTCAATTAAGAGCGTTACTAATACTAAACATTATTATCGAAGTCGATTATGAAGGCTCAAGAAAATACTGCTGGGATAAAGTAGTCACTATTCCCTTGATATGCAGTGTTAGCGATCTTGCATAGTCTGTATGAAACCAACACATGTGCCCATTACACCAGGACTAGTCATGCACACCTTGAGCCCAGAAGAGAATTCCACCATCTCTTCTGCCTGCACGTTCCTGAGTCCGTACACTCTGGCGATACCATCACCGATGGACAGGACGCGTCCAGTCTCCTCTAGGTCAGCGCTGATGTCAGCGCCCAAGATCTTCTCTTCCAGGATGGAGGACACCTCCGCAGTTCCTGAGAAATTACACCAAAACTCGGCTATCAAACTCATGCGTGCGTTATTAGTTTGTTAGCCATAGCTAATTTTGTAGCATGAGACAGCTGTGTAGCATGGAGCAACTGCAGGTAACCCAAACGACCTCACACATTTCGGACGAAAAAAATTAGAAAATAGCACAAATGTGCCACTTAAAAGGATAACAAATCTGAGGTGGTGTAAATCGTTACATTCTGTCAAGCCGTTATGAATGTAGCAGAGCTAAAACAATGCTGGGGTATGGTGTCGCATAGCACGGCTAATGACCTTTCTTTTTCAAAGGAGGATTAATAGGTCAGCGTGTTTGCAACGTTTGACAATGGCAGCGCTCCAATGGTGTAAAAACATCATTTAGAGTAATTTTGTTTCGCTCACCAGTCTTTACCATCCATGGTCGGCTTGTGTGGAGGTGGTTGACCCCAACGCAGGCGGCTGGTAGAGTCTTGGCCACCTACATTTAATGACAATGCAAAAAAAACGATTAAACCAAATTAAAGACATTGCTAATCGTACGCAGCGTTTGATGACACTGCAGCAGCTTTGTACATTACAGTGTGAATGGAGGACATGCGCTGTCAGTCTTCCTGACCTTCAGAGCGTGGTTGAATGAATAGAGTCGACTAGCATTAGCTTCTTCAGATGCTAACATGACATGACTTGTCACAAAGCGTAATCCAACTTTGTATATACCAAAAGTAAAAAGGATTATCCATTGTCAAAATATATGCATCGAAAAATAAAAATGAAAAACGAAAATGCGTGCAATCGGACGAAAAGGACAGGGCGGCTAACGTGCGGAGGCAGCTTAGGGGCCTGTTACCCTTCAAGCCCAGAATAACCGCATTTGCGTTTAAATACACTTACAATGGGCATCCGACTCCATGAAGAGTTTCAATTAAATACTTACGAATCCAGCCCGTCTGGGCAGGGTGCGGGCCAGGGCAGCTGCAACTCTTACGGACAACATTTTAGCGTGGCGTTTGGTGACCTGTCCTCCACTAATGACAACGACCTGACTGAGAGAGAGAATGTAATGGCTGAAAGACTTCTTCTGCTCAGCTCTGTGACGGAGAAGAGTCCCTCCTACTTTTAAATGGTGACATCTACTGGAGCGGAGACCCGGTGTATGAACAATGGTGCAATATCATGCTTCCAAAACTCATTCCCGCCAGTACAAAAATAAAAAAATCCCCAATGTAAATGATGATGAGATAAAAAGTCGAACTTATGAGATAAAGAGTCAAAATGATGAGACTTTTTATCACATCATTTCGACTCTTTATCTCATAAATTCGATAAAAAGTCTTATGACGTTTTATCTAAATATTTCCATAACAGTCGGACAAACTATTACAGTTTTTCTGACCGCAACATGTAACTAATGCACCAACCCCCTGAACCAATTCTGCCATACTACAAGCACTGCTTTACACTCCAATTTCAGTTGTAAAACATACACTTTTTTCAAAACACAACACACAATTCTCTGCATTTGGCACAATTGTCATGACGAAAATCACTTGTTCTCACAAGGAACACAGTCAGTCAAAATTCAATACTTAATTTCCCTATTATGCACACTGACTCATCACATGGGCAAACACCTGTCCATAGTTTTACACAATGAGAGCTTTAGCATAAAAGGGCAACAGGTGAGAGCTTCTGTTTTGGAGCAATGAATGTCAACATTGGAGTCAGAGGCAGAGCCAGAGGAGGAAGAGAGGAAGAGGAGGAGGACGGGGATGATGAGGAAGAGGAAGGCCAAGGACCATAATCTCTGATGACATCTGAGCCACAACCATGAGGTCAACCATGGTCTAACAATGAGGGGGGCTGGGCAAAGAGTACAGCCACATTTGACCAGGTGCACTGTAGCATCCATCATCCGGACTTCCCGAAATGAGAACAGGTAAGTCTACCCTCACTAGAAAATTGCAGTACTGCATATCAATACAGTACTCAATGAGTACAGTAGTACAGTATTGCCT
>JAOPJJ010000122.1:8698903-8711288 GCA_027122795.1 Enchelyopus cimbrius
CGCGCTCGGTCCGACCCAGTTATAAAAATCACATGCCTTTATGGACGCAACAGGCTCCCGTAGCCGAGCGCATTATGTGAAATAATGGTTTGATTTGCGCCTTAGCGTTAACTCGAAAGATTCGCAAAACATTGGGACCGTCGGACCAAAATCATTGCGGTAAGCGCGCCATGAGCGCACATTGCTCTCCTTCTCAGCATTCTCCGTCGATATCGCAACATAGGGAACAGCACATCGTAGAACTGACGTTGCACCAGAAGCTGCTGTTGCTCCAAATGTGCCTGAAACGTTTGCAACTGAATGAAACAATTGAACATCAGCACGAGTGCAGCGCTGCTGGACGTCCATGATTGTTTACGTTCACCGGCGCTTTCCCCCCTTTTTCTCCCTTCCCGCTTTCCCCCGGCCCCAGAGCTTTTTGTCCAATGATTGAACGATCTTTGCACACATGTGGGTTTGTTGACACATTCTGGTCCACTTGCGAAAAGTGCAATGTGAATAGGAACCGCACCAAACCAAAAAAGAAACATTGTATTTTGGTCTAAATAAGCGGACCAAAGGACTTTCCTGGTGTGAGTCACAGAAACACAACACAGCTTCGAATGGGTCTAAGAGTCCCAACACACACGCATGCACACATGCACACACGCACACACACCAGTTCAAAGCAATACAATGGCACTGCACAGGGATTACTCAGAAGAAAAATATTCAATTATGGCTTTATAATTTACCATAGCAACCAGTGTGACTGTGTGACTCACTCATTCTACATAACAGGCACCATGTGCTTCACAAAGTCAAAGTTTCCAAAAATAACAGGCCCAGAAGTGGCCCCAGAAGAAGATTTTCCTTATGCTTGAGTCAGCACCATGGAAGATAGAGTCCCAGACCCATCCAGGAGCCTAGGAGGTAGTTGTCCCGTTGCAAAAACAAAACACAACACTGGGTTGTCTGCTCTGACGTCTACCCAGCAGTACTCCCCGCATTTCAAAAAAGGAGTCATCGAACACGCGTTCCGTGTCCCCGACTCCAGAGTCTCAGATGCACTTCTCGTCCACCGCCGTGCTGTCCAGCGATACCTGCAGAGCCCGGTCTTTGGGTCGCGACCGCGAGACCATCAGGGCCGGCCTGGGGCCGTCCGCGGGGGGCGTTGCTCCCTCACCCCCTACGCCGCCACTGGCGTCCACCTCGGTGGCCCCGGCCCCTTCAAGCGAACAGGAACCCTGGGAGTTCCTGGGCGACACCTCCCACGTTGACCCGCCGGAGCTGAAGCCCCCCGGAAACACCTCGGTCCCCTCTAGCAGCAACAGGGACGCCCGCAAGGCGGTGGCAGTGGCGGTGGCGGTGGCGCCCGTGGTTTTGGTCCGGAGGTCCCGGGATGACACCAGCGAGTGGGAGTCCCGGCTGGAGCGCACCGAGGACAGCTGGTGGCCGTCGATGCAGTGGAAGTTGCCGCGGCGCCGCCCGCCCCCCTGCGGCTGGCCGGCGTGAGAGCCCATCTTGCAGAAGAGGCACTTGACCTTCTCCAGCAGCTTGAGGAACACGGCCTTACGCAGCAGGATGTAGATCCAGGGGTCCAGGATGGGGTTGAAGGAGGCGAAGCGGATGGCCCGCAGGTCAGGGTTCCTGTCCAGCCTCAGCTCCACGGGGGTCTTGTAGAGCTGATTGAGGAAGACCTGCGCCTTGATAGGGGCGGGCACATTGGGACAGGATGGTGAGAAGTGAGTTAAAGGGGAATGAGTCGTGTGTTTGTGTGTACACTTGTGTGAATGTGGGTGGGGTGTGTGTGTCTCTGTGTGGGGTTGTGTATGTGTGTGTGTATGTCTGTGTGTGTGTGTGTGTGTGTGTGTGTAGTCGAGAAAGACAGAAAACAAACATCGCAATACGTCAGAACAGCTCAGAAGAGCCAAGTAAAGCGAACACAATCACGTTCATTGACGTTAAACTTCATATTGATGAAAGTAGTACGGTCCAAAACACTTACAACTAGAGGAATAGAGCAGATCAGCACCACCACCGAAGTTGCTATGAGCAGAATAACCATCTGAATCTCTGCACCTGCCAGGCGTCCAAAGCTGCGGCTTCTCCTCCTCGGGTCCACCGATACGTTCCGCGCGATGTCGGTCCCGAGGGACATCCTGCGCGCGAAGCGCCGGTGCATCCTGATCAGCGCACCGCACACCAGCACGTTGCAGATGACGGTCGCGAGGATCAGCACCGAGCTGGACCCGGCGTATATGTAGGAGAACGCCGCGTCGCTGGTCACGTTGCTCCGCCACTCTACGAAACACCAGGTCTGAGGGTACTGCTTCCGGATCTGTCCGAACCCCATGCTGGGCAGCGCGCAGAAAAGCGCGTTGGAAACGTAAATCGCAACAAGTGTGACCCCCGCGAGTCTCTGGTCAACGTAGTCGTTGTAGAAGTACGCGTGGTTGATGGCGAGGTATCTTTCTATCGACATGGCGCATATGATGCTGAGTCCCGCCAGGGAGAAGAAGAGCATTGTGAATCCGAAGTACTGGCACAGCGCGTCCCCCCCCGGCCAGGATCCCTTCACATAGGTGGCGATGGTGACCGGACTGGCCAGCAAGGTCCCCAGTAGGTCCGTCACCGCCAGGCCACACACCAGGGTGTAAAACGTGGTCTCTTTTTGTTCTTTTCGTGATTTACACAACACCACTATAGCAATGAGGTTGCCAACCACACCGAAGATGAACATGATGGATGGGATGGTGGGCACCATGGGCCCACCGCTCATTGAGTGGTTGCTCATTGTAAGGTTTTGTTGTGGTTCAGGACCACTCATGATTTTAAAACTGATTCAGCATCACCAATATTTCCATATTTCGACACTTTCCCATTTGCTACCAGGACGAGGCATGGCAAGCGTTGTTTTCACAAAACAAAAATAAATACATGTCCAAACTTGTATTAAAAAAAAAAAAGTACTAAAAGATATTTAAATAGTTTCTCATCAACGTAGAGACCCGCAATTCTGAGGCAACGTTTTTGAATTAGAGTAAGTTTGCACTTACCAAGACAGAGAGACCAGTGCAGTTCACCGTCTATGAATACGAGTGAGTTCATTGAAATGTTGATCTCCCTTCAGACTACCGATCATCCTGCAGAATGGAGGCCACGCCCCCTCGACTGACCACGCCCCCTCGTTCACAGGGGGTTCAGATAAGGCCTTGACTTTACGGGCGTCATTTATCGTCACTGTGTGGGAAAGAGGCAGGGTATCAAGTCTCTTGAACAAACAAGAACAAACCTTGATAAAAAAAGGTGTTTTTTATTCTTTTTAGTGGTTTTTAATTCTGTGTATTTATTGATACGTTATAGTCTGAAACTTTTTCTAACCTTTGTCTCTTGCTGTTAGCCATGACTTTATTCAACACGCACCTTTTGCATATTTATAAAAATATAACTTATAATAATCATATGATCACACATATATTATAAAAAGAAAAGGTATAACCGTTTTTTGTAAAGTAGCTGGTGGAAAAAGGTGGAAAGGTGGAAAAAGAGGCAAGGGTGATAGTTTATCACATAACAAAGAAAAGCTAATGTTAATTGAGGAAGTACAGCCTTAATTCCTAATTTTTACTAATAAAGAATGATAAGAAATCATTGTATTGGCAATAATGGATAATCAGACTGGAACCGTGAAAGTTCATCATTGAAAGTCAAATGACCTAAAGTATTATCCATCTACAAAAAAGTATAGGATCCTCTGTACAAAGGGAAAAAAAATACTAGCCACTGTCTTTATTGTGATTTGTCACCTACCATATGTCACCAAAGTGCACCATGCATCTGTTCCCCGCATTAAGTTACTCAGTGTCACAAAAAACCCGTCAATCTGTTTGGTGCGGTTGTACAAATAAACATGACGGCCTACAACGTGGATTCCATGATACCAGCCAAACATTGGCCTTGATGTATGAAGCAACATACCTAAAACTGATCCTGCATCAGTTCCGAAAAGTGTTGTTAATAACAACTTAACCTCTCAGAGAAAGTCTTTATTTGGGAGTCTTCAAAAGATATTCAATTGTAAAGTTACTATTCATGTTTTGCTGTTCATTCAACCCTGCTGTGTCTTGAGTACATTACATTAAAGTCAGACATTGTATTTGTTTTAAACACACCCATACCTGCACAGGTGGGCTGAGCTGTGCGTCAGTGATGGGCGACCAACCCTCCACACTACACTTCTCTAAGTAAAGTTTCTCGTTTTTATTGTGTGTCCCTATATATGTGTGTGTGTATGGGAGCGCAAGGTCTGTGAGTGCATGCATATGTGTGTTTGTGCATGCGTGCGCGTGCGTGTGTGCAGTTGTGTGTGTGTGTGTGTATCTGAGTATATCTGTTTGCATAGTCATTTATGGTTGGGAGCTTGTTCCACATTTTGTGATGTGGCGTGAACGCAGAACCAGGAGTATTTGACATCAGTAGCTGGGTGTAACCTGATTTGTCCGTCTCCCTGGGGCAGGGATCCGGAAACCTTTGTCTCTAAGATGAGGACGTCATGGCTCTGGACTAGAGCCATGACGGCAGTACTGGAACATCGAATCAGAGCGTTTGTTTGCCTCATTGTCCACTTCTATAAAGTGAGACTGGGGCTCCAGCTGCAAAAATATATAACAACATTTTTGGAGACGTGAAACCGTTTTCAAATCAACACACGCTCAATGCTTTGTGTTTAATTCACATGTTCTCAAGCTGATTGTTTCTTAGGTTTGTTGATACACATAGAGTGCATGCGAGCATGTGCACGTTGATTCGCACACACGAAAACACTTTGTGCATGTGCAATGTGGAACTCCATAATTCAGTGTGGCTTGGGTAATCCTGGGATGTGAATGTGTGTGAGCCATAGTAGAATGAACAGTGGGTAGATTTGCCAGATCTCCCCCCCCCCCCCCATGAATGTGCTTTTCCTGGATTTGTTTTGCCATCGAGAGATAAACCTGCCTGAGTAGTTGTGCTCTCAACTTGGAGTAATAACCACCAGATTGGCACAAAGAATCGAATTGTTCCTGTGTCTGTGAACCGGACCTGGAACCGATACGCAATCGCAGCTTTATCTCTTTCTGTTTATCCATTGGGGTTGTCGGTGGAACTATGTGGTCCTGGTACATTTAGCAAATAAAACTCCTAAACACACTTGTCCTCACAGCGCTTCGATTCTTAACTCAAACAATAACAACAGATTCTTAACTCAAACAATAACAACATTGTGGCTTGGAAAGGCTTTGTCCGCTCTTCATATGCTGGTGAGGACGAAAAAGCACAAGGTTCAAAGAGCCTGGCCTGAGACATGGCCCGTCAGAGGACCACGTCGCTCAATAACAATCTGCTGCTCTTTGTACACACATTTTCACTGGGATTCACCTGGCCGTCAGAGACGGGTTAATGGGATTATACAAAACAAAATAAAGCCACAAGTATGTGTTTACAGCACGTATGGTGTACAACCCTGTCTGATTTGTTCATAATGGTGCGGCTATTCGTTAATGGCAGGGTTTAACCTTTGATTCATAGCGTACGGTTCAGGCTTGCCAGAGATTGTGTTTTGAAAAAAAAAATACCTGTGGAGTGAAATGCAATTATTATTACCCTGTGTCGTCAGGCAAGTTCTGACACATTTCACCATGCAGCTACCCTGGGATGGTGAGAGACTATCACAGGGCTGCTCCCACAACGACCCACAAGACGTTCGACGGACTGATCTGCCAAACAGGGGATTGCTGATTTCCGTCTTTCAAGAGAGTATCTCTTGAAGGGAAGTTCTGAGGTCAAATGGGAACTGTTGCACTTGAACAAGCACATTTTTTGACATGCATTGTCAACATTGAAGGATCGCAGACCCTTTAACAGTCTGTTTGTGGAGAAATATTTCCGCAAGCCTTCCGCATTTTCGAATTTGAAAGGAAAATGGGGCAATGTGCCCATATCTGGTGTCTCCTTGGGAACTGTAATCAAATCCTGATGAACTTTTGGCCCTGCCCAAGACAAGATGTATAATCGTAGGATTCCCTTTCATTAAAGTGTACTCTTATTCTCTAGTCTGCTCATGTATTCTCTGGAATTTCCCGTCCAGCTTCTAAACTGTGCACCCTACAAAAGGGCTAGTGGGGGTTTATGTCTATGGAAGACACCAACTGAATAATTCCTTCTTCACCGTTCTGGAAAGCGCCTCCATGTTCTTGTCGTGGAGCTTGGTGGAGATGCGGACAGTCCCGTTGCATCTTTCTCAAAACAAACCACCCAGAGCCCGGAAGAGCAGACATAAACTGTTTGAATTGGCAGAGTGGGAGCGCGGTCTGTGCACACACCATGCACGCCAACTGTGATTGTGTGTCAGGCTGCGGCCGCGCTGTTTACCACAGATAGCAGTGCGGTATGCACTGCGGTCTGTTGTACTGCGGAGGGACGCCCGGGTGGATCTCCCTCCAGAATGATGTCATATTGATATGAGGATGAGGAGGATGCTGAATGATATAATAAACTACTGTTACTAGGTTTTATGGAGATGTACGGTGTGATTTGTTAATAAGGAATCATTTTTGTTACAAAGTTATTTTCTGTCTGAGTTCACCCATTGGCTTGACATCCGGCGGAAGTGCTTTGAAACAAAAAATTACATTCACTAATTTATTTGTCTAAGGTCAAAGATAAACAGTTTATACCCAAACAGGGTTTTAATCTAAATTGATTGTCATTGATTAATTAAATGTAACAACAACATTAAAGGAACTCATTCATTCAACTTATTCATTCCACTGGAGTTAAAATGGGATATGGAGGCAGTGAAAGGGGTTTAAGTTAACCATTGGTGGTAATGTCTGCCATTCATGGTAATCATTGCCCTGGACAGCACCAGTTAGATTCCCTCCTGTACAGAAAAGCACAGAGAACTTCTTCCTGTGTCCAGTTGTACTGCTCCGGTTATACGGTTGACCAGCTGCAGGTCGAGGGAACCATGCGTAACCGGAAGAACAAACAAGAACATTAGGAAATCAATGATGAATGAGTCACTTGTAACCCAGATTGTATTAGTCTAATTATATCTGTATAAGATAATAACATTAATAGGTTAAATATTATTATTATTATTATTATTATTAATAATAATAATAATAATAATAATAATAACCATAATAATCATCATAAGGATTATGATGATTATTATGATTAATAGTATAACAATGATATATAACAATAATAACTTTGTTTTATATTTATTATAATTGTTTGGCAAAGTGTGTATCCTACAAAATACATAATCAGTGCTGAAAATGCTTAAATTGCATGCCTTGTCCCACTATGATCACAGGATGCATTGTATTTGTAGGACTTTAACCAAGGTATCATTAGCCAAATCACATTTAATGAGGTCATCGCCCGTTGAGACATATTTGAATACAATTTTGATAAACTTTTCTATTTAAGTCTTTCTCTTTAAAAGAAGACACGCACACACGCACACACACACACACACACACACACATTGGTTTATGAAATCATGATTCATCATGATCATATGATTTAATGCCTACTCCAATGCAGGATCACTGTTACATCATCATGGCAACAGGAATGCTCTGCTGTGCCTGTTTGGGTTCCTGTTGAGAACATTACAGCATACGTTACCATGGCAACAGGAAGGCCCTGCATTCATGTTGCTGTACATCGATGAATTCCCATAGTAACACCATGGGATCCCTATTCACTAACACATTCTCTCATTGATCAGCTCTATTCAACAATGTTTTCACATTTTCGATGAATATACATACCAGGAATAGAATATTTTTTTATTATAATATACATACTTCATGGGTAACAGAAATTACTTTGGTGTTCTATTAGGGCTATATTTTACACATTAAAATTTCACTTTCACGAAAATATACAAAAGGCAATTAGATAACTACCAAGTGAATCAGAGAGCTGATAATAATCCTATTTCAAATTGCCTGCAAGCCGACCTTGTTTATCATTATTTAATAAACAGGACTAGCCTGATATAGGCATGTCCCAACGGATACATGCTAAACATGTCCCCTCAAAGCTAAGTGGGTGGATCCATTTGGTTTGATTTGTTTCCATGAGGGCTTCTCCCCCATGGCTTTAAACATGTTACACATGTAACCACTGTCACTGGTGAGCAATGGAGGTTACAGTTTCCTCTGACAGTAGCAATGTGTTGCATGTTGGCCATGGCTAACACAATTAGACGTCTGCCTCATGCAGGCCTAATAACAGGGCTGCGATTCATGATTATGTTCATAGGCGAGATTAATATTAGGATATTTTTCTTCTTCTGATTATCCATTCATCATTCAGTTTAGAATATGTCATAATAGTAGCGAACAGAATGCAAATTACAAGAGTCCAAAGTGATTATATTATTTGCTTGCTAAATAGGTTATCCAAATTACATTTAACAAGGGTTCTGTCGAGCGACATTGATTAAACTTTGCAGCCCTGAAACATAACATAACAAACATAGCATTGCTCAAAGACGGTCACACCATCACCACCTGCTGCCGTTACATTGAGGAGTAAACAGACAGAAACGTGAATGGGAACATACACACTGGTCAGAGAAGTGTCCCATAAGCCCATTCATCCATTCATCTCTGCATCGGTGCAGACAACATGTCCCGTCAGCAAACAGAAAAGCGTGAATCTCAAACGGAGCATATTTTCATAAACGACCAGGGGCTAAACAGCCGGTGTGCGTCCAGAGAGATGGCGTCTGAATCCCCCTGAGTTTTGTGACACTTCACATAAACCATGACACCGAGGACGGACTGCAGCTGTGGGCGTCGTCCATCTCTCTAAACTCACACAGGGCTTTTAAAACACTTCAATGCGTTTTAGTTTGCTGGCCGACCTCACCCGGTCGTGTTGGTGCACCTGTTTAGGATCCCCGATCAAACAATCAGGAATGCATGTGTTGTTCCGGTCACCGGACTTCATCCACCGCGTTCATCACTCGGTACCATTTACATTCACTTGATCTGTAAACAAGCTTGTGTGTGCGTGAGAAAACCGCTGACAGATGCTGCTCCGACGAGGTTAAACGAGAGCAGAAGGGTATTTTGAGATGTGAAGGGATACTGGTTGAAGCTATAAGATGTTTCTGAAAGCTTTTCTAGAACACGTTAACCAGCAGTGCAAGAGGTACACACATTATCAATTCTGGGTGGAAGCCTGTAGACTTTAAATAGTCAACTTCAACCAGTTCTCTGTGACTCTCTGTGACTAAATTTCACGTTCTGTACCAAATAGGAATGCAACATCAGTACACAATCGGAGTATCATAGCCTGCATGGTGCCTTGGGATTACAATGGGTCCAGTGACTTTTAGCCCTTCTGTGGTTCTAAATTCATGCTGAGCTACATACCAACGGCCTTTCTCAAGACCAGGCCATGAATACTGAATAGCTTGGCCATAATGTGGAATGAACACATTATGTGCTCCACAAGCATTTTCATTTCCCCTCCCAACAGATGACTTATCTCGCACACAGTACCCCGAACAACACAGGCATTTTGTTTTGTCCACTGCCAGAGCAGGGGTCATTCCAACAGCGCCGGTTAGGGCCAAATAGGCCAATTTGTTTCTTTGTGTGTTTTGTGACATACAATATGCTCTTATGTTCATTGGAAGCAGTCAATTTCTCAAATTTTCGTGGGTACCAGGCTACACGGTGATAAAGAACATAACGTAGGAATATAAATGCACATTCGGGACTCTAGAAGCAGCAGACAGGAAGCATGTTGACGATATCAAGAACAACACTTTATTACTTTTCCCATAGACACACCATCCCCGTACAGCTCAGACCGTTTTTGAGCCCCCTTCCAAGACCCCTCGTTAGGCTGCGACACACCCAGGGTGTGTTACGCCTGCTGGGCCGCGGCCCTGGCGGCAAGCCTCTCCTGTCTCTCCTGCGCCGACCTCTCCCTCATCTCCTTCTCCCTGACCACCAGGTGCCTCTTCTCGTCCTCCCAGACCCGGACACGGCCCTGGAAGGCCTCCAGGTCGGCCCTCTCGCATGCGGCCAGGCTGCCGGCGGCCAGGGAGGACACCAGGTCCTGGAAGGAGGAGGGCTCCACCTTGCCCTGGGTCTCCAGCCGGCCACGGAGCTCCTGGAGCAGTAGGGGGGAGGAGACATGACAGGAAGTTGAGGACAGGAAATGTGTGTGTGTGGGAAGTGGGGGGGGCTTGACAATGAGATCATCAAACTGACCAGACAAGATGACTCGTATGGTCCATCTATTTCATTTGATTGGTGAAACCGTGTAGAAGCTTTGCGGGCTGATATTGTGAAGTTGTGTGCTGATAAATATTAATATAGTCTTACTTAATGACTACAAATGTTAATTCATAAAAATGGCGTTGTGTGATGGCTTTATGGCTGTACTTGTATTAGCACACCATGCCAAGTCCCACCTTGAATCTGCTGACATAGACGGGGAGTTTGGCACGCTCTTCGTCGTCTTCCTCGTCGACACTGCTCTTCGTCTTACCCTCCTCCTCCTCCTCCTCTCCAGACTCCTCTCTGGGGGAGTCCGAGGAGGAGGACAGGTCCTGGAGAACCTCGCTCAGGCGGTCCAGCTGGGAGCCACACGGAGAGACAGAATGAGAAGAAGCAGAGGGGAGTGGCTTCACGTTCAATCACCTCCGCTCCCCGTAAACGTACTGAGCCACAGTCAGTGAGGCTCTTTTTTCAATGAAGAGGGATTTTTGAGGTGGCAATCCTGTTTTATGATTTTTATGACAAAACACATTACTCTCGCTTGGATTTTTTCTGCCCCTCACACACTGAACATATTATTTGGATGAGATATATTCATTCTATACGTGTAATTTCCTTCATGTTCTGCATTTCAAGATTAACCTAAGACTATGTATATATAAAAATGTAATGCTCCTTTCTCTATCTCAATATCTATCTGGGGTAGCTATCTGGGCATGACACGCTGCAAAGATGTAGTGTGCTCTGCGCAGATAGCCGGTGTTTGCTTCACAGAAACAGGCTATCTGGTAGGAACATACGGCGTCTTTGCGGTCAGCCGTGATGTCATCGTTGGTCACGCACACTTCCATTTGGGTGGCAGTACTTCCTCTGTCTTGTGTGCGTTATCCCTCTCTGCGTGGATTCTTGCTCCGCCACATGCAAGATGTTCCCTGTTTGTGCTAATCCTGATGGACGCTCATTCGCACCCTGTGGCTCCCAAGATCTCATCAGGCGGACCGGAGAGGACGAACATGATTAAAAAGAAGACCGCCTGCGGGAGTGCGTACGTGCACATTTGCACAATTAACACTGCGTGTGTATGTGTGTGTGTGTGTGTCTGTGTGTGTCTCTCATCCCTATAGCCCATCTGCAGAGTGAGAACAGGCCTCCTCTGCTGTCTTGGTGTTGTATTATTGGATACCGGTGATGTCAAGTCTTAAGTTCACACACGCATGCAGGACCAAGCACTGGGCATCAGCAGATCACGAAATTAGCAAAACACGTGTCATCGGTCACACGTTGCGCCACCACAGTGGTCATATGGTCTGTTGTGACCAGGGGCTGATGTCATTGAACCCCATAAGACACGACAAACTAACCGATGATAGAACCCTTGTGAGTGAGCCAGATGTGCCGTACTGCACGCTCCAGCGCACAGCAAACACCTGAACGGTGCTGCCTTTAAGCTGCTGCTGCCAGCACCGCTTACCGAGTCCTTTGAGAGCTTAGCGTCGCCAGAGGCCTCCGCCGCCGCCTCCATCACGGCCAGCGCCCGGCCCAGGTAGCCACGGTTCCAGCTCAGGGGCATGCCCTTGAACACCGCGTGGATGCCCCTCTGCATCTCCACCTTGCCTGCAGGGACACACAGACAGCACGGAGGAGTCAGGAAGGGTGGTCCCCCAGCCAAAAGGGGTACCGGGGGTTTGACTCCCCCTTAGATACCCACGGTCTTCTCCAGTTCGCTACGCACCTATGAGAGTGTTGCCCAGCAGCTGAGCGCTCAGGCCTAAGGTGTTGACCTGCCGGAGTCCCACAATGAGCAGAGCTGCTCCCAGGGCCCGCTCCTCTGCCATCTGAGGTGTACACACACACACACACACAATTATCACTAATCGCCAAAGACTGCATACTTAAAGGAGTATTCCGGTATTTTACACTTTAAGCATTATTTCCGGTTTGTTTATGATGAAATAGATCGGTTCAGGTGTTCATTTCACTGAAATGCTGTGTTTGGATAGCCTCGGTATACCCATGCTGCCTTGTGCGCTCGAAAATTTCGAACTGCCAGGCAGTCTGGTGGCTATGCCCGGTTGCTTTCGCAAGAATTTGCGATTCTTTGA